>NW_017547295.1:2417410-2459976 GCF_001854935.1 Bemisia tabaci
TCCCACCGATGCTCCAAGATAGCCCTCTTAGCCGGAGGACTGTCACTGGGCAATGATAAATGGTGGCAGCCGGGAAATAAATAATACAGGTATTGGGCAAACTGAAGCCGAGGATACGGTAAAAAACAAACGATATGGTTAAGTGGCCGCATCGTTGCCGACCGGCTCCGAGCACGTCTTCGCATCCCTCATTCATATTTGGACGTATCCGTGCTCAAAGGAACTATGTGCATAGGGTCTGCGTGGGACTTAGTTCCTTTTGGCATAATACGTTCATTTTCACCGCGAGTTGAACTGAAAACACGCGCTTTGACCCCATTCCTACGTCTGGGCCGGGTCGTAGGACTTACGATGATATTGAAAAAGATTCCGCGCAACAACGATATCGTCATTTTGCTCTTCCCGCTTTTAATGCTGCAAATAATCACCCAACCCAAACATTTTGCAAAAAGCCTTGTCAAAACAGGGCCGAGATTTGTCCCTTTTTAAACCTAGTTGTCCAAGTCACGAAAGTCGGATCCAGCAGTTTGGCAACATCGGATTTCCTCTATTGGAACCTACGTTAAATTATCGATTCTTGTCAGAGCATCTGGCCCCTACAAAAATCGATACTTTTCCTCAGGTTTAATTGGGGAAAAACAATGTTGGAATGCAGGTTCAGACCCTCTTTCTCTTTCTGCGTTACGTATTTGGACGTTTCTGTCAAACGAAACTATGTGCATTATGACGTGAGCCCTGTTTTCTCTTTCTGCGTTACGTATTTGGACGTTTCTGTCAAACGAAACTATGTGCATTATGACGTGAGCCCTGTTACGCATGCATTCTTGTGGGTCTCAGAGCTCATGTCATAATGCACCTATTTCCGTTTGACATAAATGCGTCCATTTAATGATTTTCCCCTTGAAAATCACGTATTTCGATCTACCAAAGCTGTTTTTCCTTTTTCTCTACTTGACCGTACATGTGCTCAGTTTGAAACACCGCGATGGAGACACGTCTGTTCGGATGTATTTATGCTAAAAGGACTATGTGCACAGGGTCTGCGAGCAACATAGTTTCTTTCAGCAGAAATGCGTCCATTTCGTCTTCGATGCCCATCGTCCTGGCACAAGCTGTTAGAAACAAGAAACTTGAAGGGCAGCCGTGCCCGGCACAAGGCAACCTATCCCGATTGTCTCTTCAATACATTTTAAGCTTGATCATTCAAGGGTAATTGCATCGCCGAGTCTGAGCGAGGGGCCGGTAATCGCACTAATCGTCCCACCTGCGTGTGCATCGCGAAAGGCAGGCATTGCTCGGAACCTGTCGGAGGGCTTGCATTCAAAGTCCAGTTTTTTAGGCTTTTAATTATTTGGCGCTCTGCACTGATTATCGCCCCGCGCTGAAACCGCGCATCTACGCACCGCCGCGCATGCGCAGTGGAGCGGTTCTCGGCGAGCGAGTTACCCTTTTGCACGAGTTNTGGCCAGCCAAGGTCGGCTGCCAGTCAGCTGATAATCGAGTTGTCGTTACTCTGGGTATAAAGGGACTCTATTCTTGTGGGTCTCAGAGCTCATGTCATAATGCACCTATTTCCGTTTGACATAAATGCGTCCATTTAATGATTTTCCCCTTGAAAATCACGTATTTCGATCTACAAAAGCTGTTTTTCCTTTTTCTCTACTTGACCGTACATGTGCTCAGTTTGAAACACCGCGATGGAGACACGGCTGTTCGGACGTATTTATGCTAAAAGGACTATGTGCATAGGGTTTGCGAGCAACATAGTTTCTTTCAGCAGAAATGCGTCCACTTCGTCTTTGATGACCATCGTCCTGGCACAAGCTGTTAGAAACAAGAAACTTGAAGGGCAGCCGTGCCCGGCACAAGGCAACCTATCCCGACTGTCTCTTCAATACATTTTAAGCTTGATCATTCAAGGGTAATTGCATCGCCAAGTCTGAGCGAGGGGCTGGTAATCGCACTAATCGTCCCACCTGCGTGTGCATCGTGAAAGGCAGGCATTGCTCGGAACCTGTCGGAGGGCTTGCATTCAAAGTCCAGTTTTTTAGGCTTTTAATTATTTGGCGCTCTGCACTGATTATCGCCCCGCGCCGAAACCGCGCATCTACGCACCGCCGCGCATGCGCAGTGGAGCGGTTCTCGGCGAGCGAGTTACCCTTTTGCACGAGTTAAGGCTTACGCGCCATTCAACGGTGTAATTCAATATTATTGAAAAGAATTGGTGGGACCCAGAACCAGAATCGGGCCTACCCAGTCTCCCCTCGCTCCCCCCCCCCCCCCCCCCNGTCGTCGATTTTGCACGAACGCAACTTCTTCCCCCGGAGACGTGTTTCGCAGGCCCCGCGATTCTGCTAGGAAGAAGGGAACTGAAGTAAAAGGTAATTTCTCGCCCACCTCTCGATTTCTTCGCGGTTTTCGGTTCCAAGGGTAAAATGGATCACATTTTGCACCGAAGAACCGCTATTTCTGGCTCATTTTAGAAAGAACATATACGCCATTGTTTTCCCTCTGCAGAAAGTTGTTTTTATTGAAAAGCCAGAGAAATTGGTTCCTCTATTGCAAAGTGTAATCCAAATTTGCTCCTCGAAAGGTACCGAAAGATTACAGAGCTGAAGATGGGTACTTTTCTGTGGGTTCCCGTATCGATGGCTAGCAAACAATACCGGTCATCTGCCAACTGACGATTTTGCAGAACGAAAAGAAAACTGCGTTATTTTTATGGTTTTGCGGTAAGATTTGCATTTTTTCCATGCGTTACAGCGCCATTGAAGCGCTTCCTTGCAGAATTGGAAAAAAACTGAAATCACCAGCTCACGTATTTTAATACTGTAGAATGCGGCAGAGTCGCATACTTTTTTTTTGCCAAAATTTTAGTGAGCCGGTATTGTTCGTTAGACATCGATATCTGAAACAAATTTCAATACACTTGAACAAAGACTTATCTTGCACGCAAATCCTATGCAGATAGTTCCTTTTATCATAAAGCCGTTCTGTTCTCGTATTTTATTGCGTATTTTTCAGTAAAATTGAACGTGAGTTTTTAATCGTAATATTTTTCTGTTCACAGGTATGATTCCAATTCAATTCGGTATGAGCATTGAGGTCATGAACAGTTCGATGAGGACTCAGGTTAACGTTAAGCTGATTCTTTTCTATTCTTCTTCTCTGCTTTCTAACCCCTGTCTCTCATTTGAGGAAGCGCGTATGCCTTATCGAGGTAAAAGTCGGAGCGTTAGACATACACAACTAAAAACGTTACCTTTTCCTTGATCCAGTTTTTACAATACTACGGACGGAATAAATAGAAGGACTTAAATCATTATTTTATTTAAACATGCTAATCTCCCGTATTCTCGCATGTTAGTTGTTTTGTTTTATGCATGCATCGCATTCTTATTTTTCCAATCGAGTCGGACGATATCATCAGTCCTTTGAAATTCAGGATCCTTGACATTTTATTTTACTAAATATTTTTTCATGACAGTTTCACGCGCAATTATGCGGTCAGTGAGTCGCTCGTTACGTTGTATTTTCGCTCTTCCAGTGCCCTGCGGAACAAGTATGCAAAAAGGGCTTGCAGTCGAGTTTTTAATTGAGTTCGCACAAGTCATCCCGTTGCCGTTGCATAATCGCGGCGCGAGCAGCACACTGCCATGCTAAGGAAAAACGCCGTATGAACATTCGGGAGTTGCCAAATTTTCTCCGCTAAAATGTGTATTTTGAAGGGGATTTATGAATGTTTCTCCTTGAAATCTTCAGGAACTTTAGGTAAAATTGCGAACAAAATAATCTGAAAAATTGGAAGAAAAATAATCATAAGTTTTCTTATAAATGTGTGTTTAATCGAAGGAAATTTGGCAACGCCTGAAGGTCCATACGGCGTTTTTCCTTAGCACGGCAGCACAGCACACCTATCCGTTTGAATTGACTTTATTCATCGTTCGCGGTGAACAGGACGGTAACCAAGATCGCTTTCGGTCCCGCGAAAGCAAAAACTTGCTGAAAAAACCGCGATCTCATTAAAATAAACGCGGACGGACGGGCCAAACTGCGACTCATTCCAGCTTCGCTCCGTCGCGGTAGTGGTGGTGGATTGCGTTTAGCGCCCATAAACTCGATGTCTGTGTGAGGCGAGCGATGCAATGCAACCGCAGAAATGCAACAAAAAAACTGGGTGGCCAATTTATGTGCCGACGACTGTTGCAACCCCCGATAAATTGGGATTGCGCACTCCTCGCGTTGAATTCGAACCACGCTGAAGGCCCCAATTCAAATGACGCAGCATGTATCTGAATTGGTGAAAACGTACAATTGGCAAGACCTAAATTGCGAGAGTAATGGAATAGAAATCCCCGTTTCGCACCTGCCAGAATGCATGCTACTAATCAGCAAAAACCGCATCGACCAATGATGTTGATACGCCTTCATTTTGGAAATTTTCTAAAATTTTAGTTTTTTTGATTGGAATTCAGTTTTAAAGTTCCATACTCGAAAAATTGTTGCATGCAGTGGCGTGGCGTGAATTGCGATGCATCGATTGTTCTGCCATTTAAAACTATGGTAAAGAATCGATTAATAAGGTGTTCGTTGCGAACACCCTGTTTATCGATTCTTTTCCGTAGGTTTAAATGTCATAACAATCGATAAATCGCAAAGCACGCCACGCCACTGGTTGCATGCGCATTTTTTTCCCCTCCTTTTTTGTGCGCGGACGGAAAAATTCATAAATGAACCATTACTGCAACTTATTCCGCCAAAGATCCGGAAAAGCGCGTGGACAAGGCTTATCAAAACAATTCCCAAAGTATAAAAAAGTCAAGAAAATTCATAATTGATGCTGATACAAAATTAATGAAAGAAACTTGTTATAAATAGCACTTACTCTCCCGTCTCGTTTTGCCTAAATAATTTTCGGCGCAGTGTATCGGAATAATGTTCTTTCTATTGTCAATAAAACTTTCCTCCGAAAATACCGAATCTTTCCTCAACTCCCGAACAACCTTTTAGTGGAAACCTGATTTGGAACGATGCATTCGTGCTTTCTCCAGAGTAGTTCGATTAACATCCTCCCAACTTTTCCAAGATTTTCGTCTTGTATGCTGTTGTGCGGAAGAGAAATACCCCGCGGCGTCGGGTAGTCGCGAGCTCGGGAACTTATGTCTGAAAGCGGGGCTTTTTCTCCAAATTGTTCATTTAGATTTAATCGAACGCAATTTTGTTAACTTCCCCGAGTCGGCTCGCTCCTCCATGTCACAGATTCCGGGAATTTCCCTGCCTTCGCTTGTTTATCGCTCAAGATTTGTGAGGGTGGCTTTCAGAAAACCCATTTTTCTTGATGCCATCGTCTCCTACAGCTATACAGAGTTGAACTCCAAACAGTTAATCTCAACCAGAACTTCAGCCTGTATAATATTTTGATGTCTCCAAGGAAGTAAAGACCTAAAATTGTCAGAGTCATGGCTCAATGTCCCAGAAGATTGATGAATTTTCGTTTTCCGAAATTCAGTTTTAAGGCAGAATAATTTTCATGTGTGTTCATACACTTTATAGTTTTTTCCCACAATTTTTCCAATCCTGCATGATAAATATTTGCCTGCCTTTCAAAGGCAGCATAGTAATTCTTGCCCTCCGTCGAACACAAAGACATCTCGAGTACATAAAAAGACCAGTTGAAGAATGAACAAATACACCCCGACCGCTAAATGTTGGTCGGTTGCGAAGTTAAAGATCCCCGATAGCCATTGCGCCTCGTAAAAAAAGCCACTTCATAATTGTCGTCCTTGGACCATTTTTCACTCACTTTCAGATTCCCGTTTCGATGCTTTCGTAAGCGACAATACGCAAGGATTGAGTGCACTGCACGCATATCTCTGGTCTTTGCCCCGCACAAAGGACACCGATCGTTGTGTTGCTCTTGAATCGCTGCCAACTCGCCTCGAAAACCGTTTGTGATATACGCTCTTCAATCAACGCCGTTTTTCGGGAATAATTAATTAATTAAAGCATCTCGACGATCACTGCCAAAATAAATTTTTGTTAGAGCACCACTATAAAGAGTTTATCAACTTGTCGAAATGTGGAGCCCTTACGGCATGAAAGGGCAGCCAACTGTCTAACATGAAAAACACTAGAAAAATGCTGCTGCCAATCCTAAAATTCCAATATCAAACAATGATGGACACTTGTTCATTGATGAGCGTTCCTCCGCAAAAATGAGTGAATGTATGCAAAAATTAAGTTAAGTACGTGCTTTACAAGCGAAAGGTCGCAACAATTGTTATAATAAATTATTCTGAATGATCGGAGTTCATAAGTTGGCTGCCCTTCTTGGCTTTAAAAGCTCCACGACCTAACCTCCAAATCACTGACATGTCCGCACGCTTCCCGTACAGCTCCTCTAAATTTTGTACATGCAGTATCGAATACGAACAACTATATGCAATTGGAACTACGCAATTGACCAGAAGAGTAATGAGAGAGAACCTTTTTGTTTTTTATATTTTTTTCAACAATGTCAATTTCGGTGTCATCTACTGGGTTCAGATAGTTTGTCTGAAGACAAATAAAGGACCATTCTCACTCATTGCAGAAAAAAAGCGCATACAATCTGGCATCGCTGATCGGGTGAAAAACGCGCGGGGCGGTTGGAGGACGGTGCCGTAAATCCTCGTATCGGCCGCCGCAAATCTGTCTTCATTACGCGATTGGTGCATTGATGCATTGGTGCACCGCCGCGCTGTTGTCGCCTCGCTGCACATTTACCATATTTAGTTTTCATTGATGGATTGATTTTATTTGATTTGATGATAGATGTTCGAACAATATTGTACTCCTGCTCATAAGTTTTACGGGTGGCAGAGTCGTATTTTCATCGAATTTTTTTTAAAAAAAAACATGGAAAAAAAAACCAAAAAGCAAGCCCAAATGTTTTTTTCACTGTTTAGTATTAACGTTCACCCTATCTTAAATGCTCGTAAAGTGACTTCCTCGCCGCGTCTGTTCATGATGGTTTTTGAACGCACGGATCGCTGAATCCTAGTGAGCGATTTCAAAAGAGTGATAAATAGGTAAAACAGAAACTTTCTTTCAAAGAGATCTGATCTTACTTCACCGACACATGCTCGTTCCCTTGTACAACAAGATTTCATTACATCTACACCTGACTTTCAGTTTGAAATTTGACATACAGTTCTCCCACACCTCTCTCTAGCATGTTGCATACGCAGAAAAAATAGATATGGTGTCGACGACAGAACCTTCTGTTCACAGGGCTCCTACAGTTTCTTTGTCACACTTGCAGAATTTTTCTGTCGTGAAAACAGAACTTCGGTAGTGGGAACAGAGTACTCTGTCCTCATAACGGAAGCTTCGGTGACTGTTACAAAAGAAGTGCAGGAGCCCTGTGAACAGAACTATTTTTTTTGTGTATGTCCAGCACGACTCCTATAAAATCCAGAGCGATCCCGCAGACGTCGAACTTGACGATATACGTTGCATATTAAGTCTCTTTGACGTTGCTATTTTGCATAGTGTGCGGCAGCTACGCACTGGGTGTCCACAGTCTGTGGAAAACGTGGAAAATTGGAAAAATGAGGAAATTTTAAATTTATCCGAGATGGAGCGCAAAATGCACCACATTTGGTAATAAGAAACCACAATTTCTGAATCATTCATAGAAACACCTATCTAAGTGGGGCAGCGAAAGATTGACAGAGAAGAAAGACATTTGATGTTTCTGACGCCAGAAATTGTAGTCCCTTATTGCAAAATTTGGCCCGAATGACCTAATGATGATGATTCAGTCAATCAACCCTCAAGCATCCTCAGTGGCGTGGCGCACTTTGCGATATATCGATTGATATGCCATTCAAACCTATAGTAAAAGATCGAAAAACAGGGTGTTCGCAACGAACACTTTAATAATCGATCCCTTATCATAGTTTCAAACGGGGAAATATCGATAATCGATCATTCACGCTTCGCCACTGGTGTTCCTTAGAGTCCCTTTATACTGAGAGTCAAGACAATTTGAATCCATTTCTGATTGGTTCTCGTATTTTAGGCCTCCACAGTGTCACAAACGGGAATAAAGATTACATTTTCACCAATTGCAAAGATTATAATCTGGAATGGACCAGGGAATTACGGGTTCGGCAAGGAGCAAACGGAATGAGAGGAGGAACGGAGAAAGGCATTTGAGAATGGGCCGATCAAAGATTACGAAAAACGTTCAATTTCTGTAATCTGTATTCCCGTTTGTGACATCCATGAGCCGAATTGTCTTGACTCTCAGTATAAATGGACTCTAGTGTTCCTCATTTTTTCTGGAGTGCCAACCGCAATAACGTGTGGATTTGAAGGTTGCCCGAGGGAGTTGGCACCCCGGCGGGTGTTGGAAAATGGGAGCAGCGCGGTGGGTCGAGAAACGCTACCGTGGCGTTGCGTCGCGTCGCCCGGCGTCGGCGGAGGATATTCCGATATTCCGGTATTGGTATTCATATTTCTCAGGTGGAGGCGATAGCATCGCCCGATGTGCAGCCTGCGTAACGGATCCAATCGGCGCGAACAATCCGCTAGTGGCCCAGAACGCCGCCGCCGCACAATGGAACAGACAGCCCGACAAAATTTGAAAACTTTAAAAGCTCATAGCTCTCTAAAAACAAGGATATGAGGTCTTGAAAATGGTGCCATCGGTTCTCTCGTTAAATTTTCTTCTCAATGCACCCCTAAAAATTTAAAATTTGACGATATAAACATCAAAATTTCTGGATTTATTGTAAAAATTCAAGTCGGGCCTCTTGGTCTACTGTGCGGCGAGCGCGGCAGCCTCTAGGTTGCGAGATCCCCGAGGATCCAGGGCCCAGCCGACGCTTTTGCGCCTTTGCGGTAAAAACTCGGTTTCGAAAAACCTGCAGGAGTGGGAGCACTTGTCGTGTGGAATTTCGTATCGATAGTTGAAATTGATGGGGGCTTTTAAATCGAGCGCCCTAAAGTGTCGCTCGGCTCTCGTTAGAGCGCGATTCTTTCACGCGAAGACTGGAAAGGGCGCTGGTTAAGTGCCGGCACACAGTTACAAATTTCCGTTCTTTTGGTCGCTTTGGGTTATTTTGAGTTGCTTATTTTTCGGGCAGATATTGACCTAAAGAGCTTGGTTGATCGACCCATAATCTTTGGATAAATTGATCGAAAGTATAGTTACTCTGAGACATTTGGGGACGATGAAAATGTCCTCTGTGGGTTGATTCTTTACTGCTGAATCCGATCCAATTTTCTCAGCAAAATGAAGGTCGCAAGACCAATTGAATGAAGAATTTACAGATGTCAGAAATTTTGTGAATTTCTTGTTTTAGAAGAAACTACCGAGTGAACTAAGCAAGAGAATATACTTCGTTTCTAAAATGAACAATTATTAGAGGCGATATGACCATTATGACTTAATCTGCTAGCTACATGTGTATTCAAATGGGAAATGCCGTCTGATGACGTCATGAGGCGGCAGATTTTCTCACTTTTAAATATATTTTTCTACAATTTCCTGCACATCAAAGAACAATCACGACTGCATGCATACTCAAATACAGCAATACAAATTTTTCGTGAAAATTCTTCAGTAGCACAAACTACGCTTACCTGTCCCAGTTTTCATTCCGTATGTCCATGGAAAGCCCCACGTACTCAAATGCAGCAATAAAAATTTTCGTGCAAATGCTCCATTAGCACAAACTACGCTTACTGGTCCGAATTTTCGTTCACTCGCCCATTCCGTATGTCCATGGAAAGCCCCTCGTCCTTAAATGCAACACTAAAATTCTCCATTAGTACATACTACGCTTACTTGTTCAAGTTTTCATTCACTCGCCCATTCCGTAAGTCCATGGAAAGCCCCTCGCGAAGGTATATTAGCCTCGTGTAGATAGCGCACGCTTGAATTGATTACGAAACGGTAGCAGGACTCTCCCTTTTTATTCGAGCAGAATCGGAGCTTGAGCGGAGTGTCGTGGAGCAGCAAAAACTTGTGCATGGCGAACGAGCTTTGCACTTGCTGGAAGGCCATGCAGCTCCTGTCCCCGCGTTCTCGAGTCTGTCTTTATCGGTTGAATTTACAGACAGGAGTATGTGGTGTGTGCTCTCATTCGGGACAGCCTTGCTCAACCTCAGTGAATCTTGTAATAAAAGTAAATGATTAACTGGCTCCAGATCCAGTTAGGGAGCAGCAGCACCCGGCGAGCTTTCAACAATAAAACCACCGCGCTCTGATGTCACATCGTGAGGAATCCCCTGGATTTTAT
The DNA here is from genome assembly GCF_001854935.1 of Bemisia tabaci. Lineage (NCBI taxonomy): Eukaryota > Metazoa > Arthropoda > Insecta > Hemiptera > Aleyrodidae > Bemisia > Bemisia tabaci. The sequence continues at coordinate 2,427,703 of NW_017547295.1, forward strand.
GCTTGAATCGAATGATCTAAAGGTCAGCGCTGATCGTATTTTTTTCGGAATATTTCCAATATCTTCGTATGTTTTTTTCTACTTCTTTTTCGTGTTGGCTTTAGGGCTGTTACATGTTCGCCCCGTACAAAAGTAGAATTAAGCATCATTGTAAGGAAGCCCCTGGATTTTCCGTCCGAATCAAATGATCTACAGTTCAGCGTTGATATCGTATTTTCGACGGACTGTTTCCCATTTATTCGTATGTTTTCTCCCCTTCCTCTTTTTCTTCCTGGCTATAGGGCTTTTACATGTTATGGGCGGGTGGACTGACATAATACTATTTAGTTAATCACATTTAGTTTATTCATGAATAATAATTTAGAGACAACTCTGAACTGTAAATGGATTTACTACGTTTCAATTTTCCTTGTCAGAAAGAAACCTAAAACTTTTTGGTATATGTATCATACATTTCTTTGTGAAGATTCTAATCTGATATCTAGTATTCTGCTTTCGGAATCGCGCCGCTCGATCTGGAATAAATATTTTTAAAAAAAATGATTGAAGAAATCATTATACTTAATCGGGCCTACGTCATAAAAAAAGAGAAAAAAATGCTGATTATTTGCTATACTTTAATATTAAGCTCCTCTCCGGGTCTATTACTTTTCTGTATAGTCAATATTCAGACTCAAGTCACCATGGAAGTAAAAGAAGAAGAGCATAATTAAAACACCCAAAAATGATCAATTACTATCACTTTTCGCATTGTAAATAAATACATATTGAAACGGGAACTATGATCCCGCAATCGGACAACTACGCTTGCTCGTTGCGCAACGTACAAGTCAGGTAAGTCGGTGTCTCGGTAAGCGTAATACTAATAAATGCATCCAGTGAACTAATTAAGTTTGGAACAGAATAGCGATGAAATACAAGCGATCGCAAGCCCCTTGTTATCGTCTCGTACCCTGTTACTATACGCGGCAGATTTTGAAGGGCACGCCGCGAAAGTTCTGTGTCTACAAGACCCGGGATACATTCTCTTGTTTCGGGTGCTTTCGGAAAATCTTGGAGTTGTTAGAGTACGAACTTGTTGCCTCTTCTCAAGTCTCATCATCGGAAAATTTGAAGCCATCGTTGTAAAATATTATTTGAACTACATACTAATGTTGTCTAGTACCGAGGAAAACCGGGATTCATCAGGGAATGAAAAATTTTAGGGAAAATTAGGGAATCTGTACCAGAGACCGGGAATTTTTGCTCTACCGCTCCGAGTTTTATGTTATTGCACTTGAGTAGCCGTTATCGACCTCTTGAGCAATATATTTGAATCTTTATATCAGCAGAATAATAAGAGGCATTCATCGACGTGATTTTATTAACATCAGGAACGCTTTTGGAATTAAACATTTGATCGTGCGCTATAGAATAGGCTGCGAAATGAAAAAAATTGGTATCCTGCAGGAATCCTGGAGAGTCACTTTGTTAGTTGTTCTCAAGAAAATTTTGAAAAGTGGGAAAAAAGTTCAAGTTTTTATTAGGGTACGAGCGAAAGAATAGGGAAATCAGGAAATGATTAGGGAATTAGCATGGATAAGATTTCTTTACGCCGTGTCCAACGTGAAATTGTTTTAAGGAAACATTCGTTGACAAGAAAAAATACTCTTGATTCAATCAGATTTTTGCTTAATTTAAAAGGCAATCCGCTCAAATTAAGAGGCTTGGTTTTTGATCTAAGCAAAAATCCGATTGAATCAAGAGTATTTTTTCTTGTCGATTTTTTCAAGAGTCTGGGCTCTAGATCCAATGTGTTTTTTTTTTTTTTTTTTTTTTTTTTTTTTTTTTTTTTTTTTTTTTTTTTTTACAGTGCGACTCAGTTTATAAACAACGTACGTACCATTCGTTTCCCTATGCACGTTAGAGTTTTTAAAGTTGAGCCAGAAATTTTAGTTCCAAAATCGTAAAATTTCGCCCAGATGATTGTCGCCGTCCATGAGAAAATTTTAAGTCGCCGAAAGTCGGAGTTGAAGCATTGCCGGGAGGGTCCCTATTTCCCCATCGGTCTCCGGGCCGGGATGCGCGTGGTCGTTGATCGTGGAGCCGAATCCCGGACCGGACGACCGGGAGCTACATTAATCACCGATGACGGTTTCATTAGCCGGCTCATCAAGCCCGGGCTCACCTCTGTCTCCGAGCTCCGAGGCGCGTGAGAACGCCGCCGCCGCCTCCTTTCTACCGCCCGCCGTCGGGTCCTCAATAGCTCCGCCGCGACCGAGTTTCGGCCGAGAGCAGGAGAGCTTTTAAAACAGAAGGAGGGCTGCCCTGGAACAAAAGACGACGTTCACGAAGTTGTGGCTCTCGCGCTCCTGCAGCGGGCTCGATGCGCGGGTGCGATGCCGTCCAATGACACGTCTCTGATGGATCCATCGCCATGCGGTCGGGTCCGGGTCTTGGGAGTGAGCGACCCTATACTATCGCCGCACAGTGGAAGAAGTCAAAGGGAGAAGCCGTACATGAATTTTTTACTGAAACTGTAAATTGTTACGCTGATTTAAACAAATTCGGAGTTGAAAGGAGTGCATCTCGGAGAAAAGTAATACGACTCTGTCAAAATGGTCCTATTGGTACCTATTGGGATCCATTGGTACCTATTGGGATCCATTGGTACCTATTGGGATCCATTGGTACCTATTGGGATCCATTGGTACCCATTGGGATCCATTGGTACCTATTGGGATCCATTGGTACCTATTGGGATCCATTGGTACCCATTGGGATCCATTGGTACCCATTGGGATCCATTGGTACCCATTGGGATCCATTGGAACCCATGGGTCCCGTATGGAATAAGTGAAGAGACCAGTCGAAGCTCATGGGGCAGCCGGAGTAACTCCGGGGCACTGAAAAAAATAGTAGCTTGGATCAAGCATGGTAATTCTTGAATTTGGCGCCAAGAATTTTCTATATCTTGCTTTACGCTGACTTTTTCTTGATTCAAGAAAAATAATGCTTGGGTTAAGCAAAAAAGTAGCTTATATTAATCAGCAAAATTCTTGATTTAAGAAGAAATACTTCTTGACGGCAAATTTAAGATTCTTTTTTTTCCAGTGGGCCGTTCAATATTACTTAACGCACTCCGGGGGAGGGGGGTTTAAGCCAGCGTTACGGTGCGTTACAAGGGGGAAGGGGGGGGGGGTCAAGCCCAGCGCTACGTAATTCAAAAGGGCTGAATGGCTGCGTTACAAGGGGGGAAGGATACTACTGGTCTACGTTACTTTTGATGGGAGGAAGTAGATAGAAGGTTTAGCAGAGTTAAGGAAGCAGAGGAAGTTCGGAAATTGTGCCTCCTGCCATTGTAACGAGGACGCTGCTGATGAAGCAGAGCTGGCCCGGGATGATCTGTGAGCGCTCTGATGTCTAATCTGCCGTGCTATGGAAGAACGTCGTATGAACCTTCAGGCGTTGCCAAATCTCCTTCGAGAAATCTCGAATTTTTGGCAATAATTGTAAATTGTTGTCCTCCACTTTTTAGAGTAATTTTGTTCGTGATTTGATCTAAACTTTCTGATAATTTCAAGGAAAAACATGCATAACTGTCTTCAGAAATTCATATTCTCTTAGAGGCAATTTGGCAACATTCGAATGCTCATACGGCATTTTTCCTTAGCACGGCAGTGATGTTGATCAGTCTCCGGAGCACGTTCAGCGTCGGAATCTGAATCCATCAGCACGGCGTCAGCGAGCATGGCCTACAAGCGATGAACAGGAGAAGCCCTTTAATCCCGGGACGCCATCCTCTAATTTTAATTGCACCTCTTGTCTTTCGGCTTTAGTCCCCCCCCTTCCTCTCCCATCTGGCCCCGACGGCGTTGCTGCGTTTCCTCGTAAATCAACATTCAAATCCAGGGCGATGTTGCCCTGTCGATTACCTTTGATAGTCGCTGTTTACAAATGGATTGAATGGAGCAAAAAGGCCCAGTCACAATTTGGAGGAAAAATTATCCCTCTGTAGCATGAGTTGCTTTTGGATCTTGGATTCCGGGGGACACCAATCGATGTTGTAGCATTCGTAAAAACATGGATCCCCAAAAAACAAATTCAGAAAATTTCAAATTCGTGGTAGTTATTTTTCCTGAAAAGAAAAAAATTTATGACAATTTGGTAACTTAGGACGGATTGAAGTTTTTAAAAACCGAAAAAACGCAATGTTACGACTAAGTAACACCATGATGTAGATAATTAATTAGGGGTAAGTTTGAGCGGAGCTTACCCGCATAATTTCTTCTTTGAAAATTTCAAACTCTAGAAGAATTATTTTTGAATGTAAAAGCAAGAGATTGCACTTTAATAACTAGCATCAAGTCTTGAGGAGGAATGAAACTGCAAACCTTTTTTTAAATGTCAATATGATTTGAAATTTCAAATCTATTTGACTTGGGTTAAAGATGCTATCCAGCACTAAAAAATCTTGAGAATCACGAACGATATGATTCAAATGCAAACGTCCACTTTCGATAGTCAACACAATCTAAAATGATAACTGGTAAAGGAGAGTTTGACCAATCTACTAAAATGACCAGATTCAGTTTGACAAACTTCCCTGGAGAGCGTCTCAACGTAACATTCATCAGTCATCGTTTGACGAATGTGAATACTGTTATTCATAAAATTTTGACCCCCTGAGAGTTCTAATTTTTCCTTATTCGATTTCTTTCGACAGCTAGCACGGCACCTTTAAGTAAATATTTCGGATTAGAAACAAAGGAGGAAAAGAACCGATATTTTTGTTTGAACTGGCGTCAGCGGTTCCGGGTCCTGCACCATTAATCCCGCAAGATTCCCGCATTATTAAAAGTCTGGTGGAGAGGTCAAATGAGTTTCAAAATTACGAGTTTTCCGAATTTAATCCAGGTTTTAGTGAACGATTTGGTAACGCCGACCGGCTGGCAATAAAACTGATTGGCTCTGTTCTGGTATTAATCTTCCCAGGCGCCTCTTCACTCGCGCTTCCGAAAAGTTGATGAGCGACAAAGTTTATGAAATATAACGTCACTACCTATGATCATCTGTAAGTTGGTACTACTGATTCAAACACTTTTAAACTACAGAGAAGTGCAAAAAACGGTCGAATTGATAAAACCCTTGGAATACCGATTCACATATCCTGTGAGCCGATGACATTAGGCCAGGAAACAGACCCATGGAACAGGCAGATGGAATAACAGACATTGCACCAACTTTTAAGTTGTCCTTAGTTGAAGTCGTGGTCAAAGTTGAGGTATTTATTTTCTTGGTCAGCTGGCAAGTGAAAACAAACTTCCTTGATACATATATGAAAGACCCCTTATAAAGGATTTCATCGTGGGGGAAAAAAAGAAAAGCCATGAAAATGTGTGACGGCCAGAAAAAGTCCGATATTAAGGCGCCTAAAGCCATCCAGTATTTGTTATGAGTTCTTTAACTAGTCAAAACAACCCTGTTGGCCCCTAAATATTGACCAAGCCTGCAGGCCTATTTCTTACCTTAACCGACAAAGCAATAGGCAATGGGAAATTGGAGGGCTCCTATTGGTTGAAACGTTTGGTCGTATTAAACTGAGAGGAAAATGATAGACTCACTCTAGGGTCCCTCGTGGATTGCCGTTAGTTAGTCTATTTCTTACCTTATTCGTCCACTACAACCACCCACTTCTACCGGTAGGAGGGCTCCATTTTACCTATGTCCTCTTTGTCTATCAGTTTCAATGATTAGCCCACCGCTAAGATTGGCCCTTTTTCTTGGTGAAATTCGACCGACCGGTGAAATTCAGCGACCCGGATGGCTGACCTCCCCCCCTTCTCCTGGGGTTAATGCACGCCTATGGGATATAGTTAGATATAAGTTGATGGCAATGTTATGCTGATTATAGGTTGTAGCTGCCTCGCTCATGATGGGAGCCAGCGAGTCGTGAGGCGGGTACATCCGGCATCCCTGCCTCTTGGTAGCCGGTCCGCGGGCCCGGGCTCGGGCAGGCAGATGATTGAAGCGGACATAATTACGACCGAGTCCATTAAGATTCGGGGACGAGGGCCCATCAAAATATAAAAAGTAAAAACTGAAGAAACTTAACGCGGCATGACTGCGGAGGTTGGACCACGTTAGCGGTCAGCGAGCCGTCCTGGTCCGTCGTTACCGGCCCGATTCCTCTATAACTCCTCGCTCCCTTACATTACCACCTTCCCTCGTTTCTGGTAAACAAGGAATTGTTTACCGGCCTCGTCATCCGTAAACCTAATTAAAGCCGGACTAAATTTACCGGAAAAGAGCCCCTGCCCGCATCCAGGACACGGTCCCCGAGGATGTTCCGAGTTTTATTGCTCTGCTCTAATTAAAGTTAATGGAGAAAGGGAGTCATAGGCTTAATCGTATCCTATGCTAGGTTTTTCGTGTTGGATTTCGAATTTTCCCCCCGTCGTGAAGTGGAATTGAATGCGTGAGTGCTAAGCCTTTATACCGAAAACTTGACATACTTAAATGAAGGGCTTGAAGGACATGACATGGCTTAGTAGTAATTGGGTTTAAATAGTACAATTTTCACAAAGCATATTTTCAGACGTGTTTTAGTTGAAGTTATTAATATCTCAATTCTCAAAAACTGCGCATTGCCCTCCAAACCCCTGAATAATGTTGTGCACTTATTGAATGACTCTATGTATCCTCTCTCTAATCCGAATTTCTCTTCCTTGTTTCAGGTATGTGCTGGACACTGTTTGTCTACATTTCGAATTCTTCTATTCGTAAGTTTCAATAAAAGAAATTTTTATCAGTAAAATTTTAACCGTCATCAGTTGCAGTATTTTTGACTCTGAATTTTTGAGTCAATATGCATCGACTTGAATATTTTACCCGCTGTTTTTCGTAACTTGTATTTTTTATGCTCAGCACAGGAAAATAGCTGTCTAATTAATGTCTTACAGAGAAACTTAGTCGGTAGTTGGCTTGTAGGTGTTAAGATTTCTCGGAAGAGTACTTAACAAAATTCAAAGACAGGAGCCGCGCAATCGTCGATGCACATCGACTTTTCGTAGAATCGAACAGCGGACGAACGATGAAACCTTTTGTTTCCTGGAAAATGCGGTTCCTATTCGCCAAATAAAAGGCAGTCCATATATGAACGACCGCGGAAAACAGGTTCATTACTTGTAACGCTTTACTGGACAAGCTGTCTAATATTCCCGGGCGTAATAACGCATATCCAATTTTGAAAGAATTTTAACAGACGATTTGAGGAGGAGAGGGACCGTGAGGAAAAGCGAAGGCGAGCAATCAGGATGATAGGGATTACGGCATTTACCCGCGGAATGCCTCTAAGTTTGGGAGAAAGCGATCAAGTCTAATTGCCCCTACCAAAAACGGAGCCCTTCAAGCCCGAAAGTGCAGTCGGGGCAGCTGACGACAAGCATACTTGAGCGGATTACTTAATTTTTTTAATTAAAATTTCCCTATCGAGGCACAAGAGTTCCCCCGCCCGCTTTAAGCCGGGGTTTCCTGAGCGCGGGCCGTCATTGGGCGGACCACCTCGGCATGGCAAGTTCTTCGCGCTGAGGTGACATTAACTGCATAAATACTTATCGTCGTAGTTCGCAGTCGGAATTCCTCAGTTTTCCGCCAAATTCCTCTCTCTCGTCGCCTGTCAATCGAATCAAACGATCGTTTCGTTTTATCCTCAATCAGGCCGCCTGTCGATTTAATTTCGGAGGACATTTAAATGCATGCCGCGTTTTAAGTATCGCGTTTGTGCGGGGCGGAAAACCTTGATTTTAAATAAAGTGGAAAATGAGAGCTTACTTTCTGTACCGACTGTGTTCGAGGCAGCTGACTCCGAGATACCGCGCGTGTCAGTCAAGTGGAATTTTCTTTTATAAAGATGTATTATCGGAATTGTAATCGTAGGCCGATCATTAAACTATTAAGCGCTTCTGGCACTAAGAGTAAATTTCTCGAGGAAAATTAGGGGATGAAATTCACGAATTTGCCAGGAAGTTCGTATTTTATTAGAGATCTGATAACTTTCGAATGTTCATATGGTGTTTTTGGCAGAGCAGCGGCCTGATTATAGATTTTTATAGGCAAAACCATAGACAAAGAAGGCTAAGGAAAAGTAGAGAAATCTCAATGGTTGAAACGGGTGGTTGTCATAGACTATAGGGGGAAAATTATGGACGAACTAAAAAGGTGGAGGAGGAATAAGGAACCATCAAGGTCTCTCGTGGGTTGCCGGTTGCCGTCAGCTCGTCTATGACTGACCTCTGTGTCCACTGCAACCACTTGCGTCCACCAATGAGATCGCTCCATTTTCTCTTTGTCTCCTGTGCCCATAGTTTTGTGCATCAATTTCAATTTTTCAGCCGGCTGGAGGCACAATTTCGAAGCTCGCTTTGGTCCCTATCCTCTGTTTATCAGCTTCTTCTCGATTCATCTCATCAATTTTCACTGTAATTATAGCTAAATTGGACTCCATTTTGCAATTTAGAACTATAAATTCTGGCTCTTCTGGAAAAACACTTATGTGCATAGGGAAACTAATGGCACATACGTTGTTTTTAAACCGGGCTAGAATTTTTAGTTCCAAATTGCAAAATGTAGTCCAATTAGCCCATCCTTCTCCCTTAGTCTACAATGACCACCCGTTTTAACCAATAGGATCAACCCAATATCTCTTTGTTTCATTTGCCAATCACCTTGTCTACCAATTTAAGTTATCAGCCCACCGGCAATATATGTCCGAGAGCATAGCGAGCCACGAAAACTCGAAGCGCGAATCAGACGAGCTCATGAAAAGACGCTCACTCGTGCTCGCGGAGTCGGCGGAGTCTGGAAGCGACCGGGCTAGAGTCGGAACGGGATCGGGCGATGCGAGGCAGTTATAGTTATCTCGGAGCGGGAGCGCGAGCGGGGCGACTGAACTCGGGCAAGCGCGGCCGAGTCGGGCGACTTGTGACAGCTTTAATGATAAATCGTCAATAAAACACAGGCGCAGACGCACGACGCGACGCGGCCACGCAGTGCTGCTCCAAATCTCCCGGGAATCCGCGCACTGCGCAGGCGCAGTCCGGCCCGACCGGCCGCGCTCGCTGGGTCGTTGCGTAACCCCGCGCACATGCGCACCGCCGCGACCGCAACCACCTGCGCCTACTTTCTTCGGCGCGCCCCGCGGGGGATTCGAACCGAGACGGCCTTCGTTGGGAGATTCGCGCCATGTGGAATCCATTTCTGCGGGTTGATTATTGAAAATAATAAACGAAAGAATGGTTAAAAGAGACAAAAGGGAAAGTGGACCGATCGTATTGTTGGAAACGAGTGGTTCCATCAATACGATCGCACCATTTGCGCTTTACAGAAGCCAAAGATAGTATTGTAGCCTTAATACTTTAATTTGTGTTTATTTATATTTCATTTGCGCTTTGTTTCCTTTGTCTATTGATTTGTCGATCAATTTCGATGATCAGTTCGCCGATCGGCCATCTTTTTCGGACTAATGAGGGATAAATGGTGGACTAACTACAGGGTCTCCGATAGGTTTTCGTTAATTAATCTATTACTCACCCCTTTGTCCGTTGCAACCGCCCGCTTCCACCAATAGGATGCTCCATTTGCGCTTTGTCTATCGAATTATCTATTTCCAGTAATCAGCACGCTAATTGGGCATCTGTTTTAGACTAGTAAATTGGAAAATGATGAAATATAAGAGCTTTTTGAACCATTGGCAATGTACCTTTTCAAAAATTTTCAAGTAATTCGGGGTCCCAGTATTTTTTGCTCTCGCTTAACCTAGTGACTTGTCCCCGTTAAATTTCGCGGCAAAGGAATGGAAGTCATCCTCTTTGTCGAGACCACGAGAAAAGGTTCTCAGGCAATTGCGCCTCCCTACAATCCTCGAGGGAGTTGCTCGACACGACCGAGCAAGAACCACGTATAAACCACGGAAACTCCCTCTTAGATCCGCGTTTTTTACTTTACCATGACCGTCTCCTCAGGGCGGAAACCGCAACGGCACGACATCGGTGGGATATTCCTTTCGTGTCCCGGTTTTTCGAGTCTACATAAACGAATACGAGTCGGATAAGAGTTACACGATTTCTGCCTATTCCGGTAAATGTTTTTCTTCTTCTTTCCTCCTTTTCTTTTCGCGCTCCCTTTATGTCATCGCTCAGATTCGTCTCGAAAACGGGAGTCACGCGATGTGTAACAGGCGGGGGACGAGGGGGACAAGACGGAGGGAGAGAGAGGGAAAGCGATGAAAAAAGCGTTTTCAACAATTTGCCGTTTTAAGTTTCCACATCCGTGCGTTTTTGCGTCTTTCCTCCTCGTTTCGGAAGGTGCTCCCTCCTTCCGTCCTGTGTTTTTCTCCTTTTCGTCGTGCAATTACTGAATTCGTGCGACTGGAGGAGCTGGTTCTGGTTTTTCTTCCGTGGCGTGTTTTAATTCTGTTTCTGTTTGCAATTTAAGACCAACCCGCACAAAACACACCAGCTCCTTGAGAGGAGTTTTATGACGCACAAACGATTTTGACGAATTACATTTTATCGCGTCGATTTTCTCTCAGATGATAATACCCGGCTAGTCTCTATGTAGAATATCGTCGTTTTCCTGTCGAAGGAACGTAACATCAGTCTAAGTGTGAAAAACTGAATTAAGAAATTCAAAATTTTTTCAAGAATATGACTGTGCAGTTCTATTTCAAAATTTCGCTGATTTTTGCGAGGAATCGGGAGAAAAATCGACGAAGTTTTCAGGTAGAAATGTCCACGACCTTGAGTCTCTTATTTAAAATACAGTATGCGAGAGGAAATTTTGCAACATTGGAATGTAGTTAAACTTCTTCGACTGAAGGACGGAAATAAAAGAAAACATTTCTCGTGTAAGTGCCTGGAATTTTCGGCTGTGGAGCTATTTTTCAGGCATAATTTCTCGTACGTTTACTGACAATGAGAAAAATAATTCAGATGCATGAACATAAAGTATCCGGTATTGCGCGATGCAAGTCGGTGGCACTATTCGGTTAGTATAATCGTACTCACGGTTCTTAAAACCGCATTGGCCATTATGCGACCGAGGTCTTAAAGCTTAGTTGTATGAAAACTGTTTCTTGAACCAATAATGTGTTTACTCGAACCGAATAGTAAGACCAAGATGCAACACCGTCCCACGCCGTAAGAGCAGTAAGTTACCTGCGGCTCATGTGACCGAGCTTTTTTCCCAGTGTATCATCTCGATTTTCTCTTCACCTTTCCAAGAATCGATCTTTCCTCCCAGGCATAAACATAAACAACCGAGCCTCGTACTTTAATGTACGTAATTTAGCGGCAAATGCTGATGGCGAAATTGTCTAAACTGGCGAAAGACAAATCGGCGCGTCGCTAATGGCATTCTCGAAATTCTTCCGTCCGGTTTCCATCGAACGATGCTAATCCATCGGACGAGGGCCGCGAGTCGTAAAAGGCAAAAACTGGAGCGGACATTTTAGAAAACATTGACGCAGAAATATGGCAGGAAAAATCTATTGAAAGTGGTAAGAGCTCGACGGTAATCTCGATTTAGTTTTAAAACGTTAGGTAAATATTATTTTAATTCAACCTTATGCTCGGTATTAAAGCAGGGTGGCCGTGAAAGCTAATGCCTCAACATGATTTTATCTAAGTTGTGCCAAAAAATAGTCAAGTTTTTAGGACCAGCGCAAAGCGTTAACTATCGCTCGATTTCACACTGTTATGGAAATCATCCCCGATGAGGAATCGAAGTTTTCTTCCTCTTCCCCGGGATTTTTTTGGGGAAAAACATTATAATTCTCCGGAGTTCGAGGTATGAATACCGAACATTTTCATATTCAGCAGCTTCTTTAGAACACATTCACATTTTTAATTCAAAAAGCGTTTCTGATGTTTATATCATCTAGTCACCGAAAACCTCTCTCTTACAATGATGATTTGAAGATTCAGATATGCCATAAATAATGTTAAAATGGTGACTCAGGTACAATCGACTTCAATTTCCGCAAATTTTGAAAACGAAGTAGTCTCTTAGCGATTAAGAAAGAAATTTCCGGGTTTTTGGAACAGATTCCCTGATTAATTCCAATTATTTCAGGTTTTCCCGGTTAAAGACACCATATGTGAGTCTGATTCCCCTGAGACTATACTGCTCCAAACGTGTTTTTCAAGACTCGTTAAATAATTCGTCAATACGTGACGATCACTTTAACGTTTAAACAAAAGCTTGGCTTATAGAAATGGCTATTAAAGATTGACCGCCCAAAACGCGCTTGGGCTTCTTTAGTTTTTCGCTAAGTTTATATAGAGCACATTCTGAGAGAGGATTTGCGACCTATTTTCGCAACAGGTTGGCACGGAGGAGGCGGACATGGATCCGAGGGCGAAGTAGAAAAACTGCTGGTGCCATACGTATTGTGCATGCCGGGGTATTTATGAGTTGCCTGATCAAACGATAGGATCGTGAGAATAGGCCGTTAAAACTGCGGATGCTTTCATCTTTTATGCATAAATCTCGCCGGGAGAGCGACGAACGACGCGACGAGACGCGCGACGCTCAGAGCGGCCTCGCGCGCGCGCGCGCGTGCACGGACGGACGCGTTTTGGTCAACCTCCGCCATGCACCTCCGCGTCGACTCCAGTCTCCATCTCGTTTTCGCTGGGTTTATTTTCTGGAAAAATTCAGTTTTCAAAGTACTGAATCGATCTCCTACTCAGAGAGAAATTTCTACACAAAAGTTTGGTTGAGCCCCGAAAAATGAGGAAATGAGCTGCAAAATTGAGGGAATGAGTTCACTGGATCGATTTCCTACTAAGAGAGAAATGTCTACACTAAAGTTTGGTTGAGCTCCTAAAAATGAAAGAATGGGTTCCCAAAAATGAGGGAATGAGCTCCTAAAAATGAAGAAATGAGCTCCTAAAAACGAGGGAATGAGTTTACCGGATCGATTTCCTACTAAGAGAAAAATTTCTACACAAAAGTTTGGTCGAGCTCCTAAAAATGAAAGAATGGGTTCCCAAAAATGAGGGAATGAGCTCCTAAAAACGAGGGAATGAGTTTACCGGATCGATTTCCTACTAAGAGAAAAATTTCTACACAAAAGTTTGGTTGAGCTCCTAAAAATGAAAGAATGGGTTCCCAAAAATGAGGGAATGAGCTCCTAAAAACGAGGGAATGAGTTTACCGGATCGATTTCCTACTAAGAGAAAAATTTCTACACAAAAGTTTGGTTGAGCTCCTAAAAGTGAGAGAATGGGTTCCCAAAAATGAGGGAATGAGCTCCTAAAAATGAAGAAATGAGCTCCTAAAAATGAAAGAATGAGCTCCTAAAAATGAGGGAATGAGCTCCTAAAAATGAGGGAATGAGCTCCTAAACTTTAATGTGAGATAATGAGCATAGGCATAGTCGAGAATTCTAGACACCATGTCTAAGAGGTCTTGGCTCTCCAAGTGACACCCACCAACCTTCTACCTCAGAACCGCCTGCGTTCAGTTGAGCGGCCGACTCATTCGAGAAGGCCGAAGGAGACAATTTCATCGGAATTTTTTGGGTGGGAGCCAGAGAAATGGACAAATGGTGAGTCCGCTTGTCAACGGGTGAGGACTCGAGGAGCCGTCGGGAAAACAAAAGTTCAAGTCGGGCGGACGATCGGAGAAGCGGCGAACAATGATCGATGACCGAGGATGACCGATCCGACCGGAGCATAACCTTAATTGAATTCCCGAGTTTCGGCGCGGACTATTTTTCATCGGACGCGTCGCCGCGGCCCGCGAGCGACGACGCCCGCCGCACCACCACGTTGTCGACTTTAATTAAATAGATTAAATTAATTAAATTAATCGGAGCGTAGAATCTTTTCATTTTCCCGAGGTATCGCTGTAAAATTCGCAACACTGGACGCGAATCCTCGTTACAAAACAGCGAATCGATCACACCGAGGCATCTTCGTGATTTTGGCTACTTCTACACTGCCGTGCTAAGGAACCGTATGAGCCCTCAGACGTTGCCAAATTTCCTCTGGCAAATCACTAATTTTCAGGAAAATTTTTGAATATTTTTCTGCAAATTTCTCAGATAATGGACCACTAAGTAAGGTACGAATTTCAGCATTCTGATACATGTTTCTTAACCAAAATTTTACGTAGAACACGATGCGAACAACGAAAATTACCGAAAGTAACTCCTTACGAAGATATTTAATGATTCTCGATGCGTGAATTCAAACCACCTGCTCATGAAAACTCCATGCTCTACGTGATTCACATCGCGCGCTGAACGTTATCATGACAGTCTCTGCGATATAAAAATCTGGCAACCTCAATCTTGACGCTTTGGCTTATTGTTAGTTATAGCGAATTGCTAATGGTTTGAACAACACATGGTGGGAAATGAACATTGCTCGATTGAGAAGCTTGCTGAAACCGTTGTAGTGGGCGATTTGACTCCCGTAGAGCTGTGAGTTTCTTGTGAGCAGCAGTTAAAATTCCTTGTAACCAATGTGAAATAAAAACGTTAATATCTTTGTTAGGAATTGGTTTCAGTAATTTTCGTTGTGTGAATCGTGTTTTACGTGAAATTCTGGTTAAGAAACATGTATCAGATCGCTTCAATTCGTGCCTTGTCTAGTGGTCCATTTTGTTTGTAATTTGATCTAAAGTGTCTGAAAATTCTAAGGAAAAATATTCGTTATTTTCCTCACAAATAAACATTTTATCCAAGGAAATTTGGCAACTCTCGAATGTTCATACGGCGTTTTTCCTTAGCACGGCAGTGCCATGGATAAAAGTCGCATGAACACCAATATAATGCTTATTTCCCAGGAAAGTCATATAACTATTTTCTCTTGAAATTATCATCTAATTTAGATCTGATTGAGAATCAAATACCTTGAAAGTTTTGGGGGAGAAATAAATACTCGTAGCTTTCCCGGGAAACTCGTATCCTCAGATGAAATGTGGCAACGGCTGAAGGCTCATACGGCGTTTTTCCATAGCACGACAGCATACGTGACGAAACGTCGGTGTATAGCTTGCCATATTATTACTCTGGATGATTTCCAGCAAATCTAGTTTCAGGCGGTGTGTTGATCAATGGCCATATTCATTGTCCCTCCATTTATGCTTCTTATTCGCTACCTTTTAACCTTTTTAAATCTTGAGGTCTAAGCAATACGAGAAAGCTCTCTACTTGAAGGAACGCTGAGGTAAAAGTGTGAGGGTATCGGGTTAAAAGCGACAATCAACTGATGGTGGAAAATGAATAATGTCCCTGTTCTTCTAGGGCAATGGCTCGGTTCGAATTCCTGAGATTTACACCAATCAAAAAATGACTCATTAGTGACCTGGCCACTTATTCATCCGTCATCGGAGTCTGGACAGCCTCGAAAAAGGGGTGGATTTTGAGTGCGAAGCGGCACTGCTGCATTCTTCGGGCGGCTGTCTATTCGGCTCTTAGGACGTGTCGTAACAAGAGATTGATCTGCCGAGAAATCTCGTATAAATATTTACCCATCCAAGTCTCGAGATTCGGGATTTGTAACGTTTCGAAAATTGATTCCTCCATTCGCTCTCTTATCCACTAGTTTTACGGTCATTCCATGGAATAACTCTACGAAATGACTCGCTTCTAAAAGAGTGATGATCACTCGCGGAGGAACGCGGGCCCAGAATGTAAACCATCTTCATCTCGTTCGTGTGATATTGCACTTAGCTCCAAGTGCCATGATAGCCTGGGCCTTAAAGTTAAAAGCCTCAGCGCATACATTCGGAAAAGAGGATTCCATGCAAATGAGTTCTGTGGAAAACTTAAAATTTTAGGCAACGTCCTCCTTAGCACAGCAGTATTGAAACTATTGTGGTGGTAGTACACTGGAAAAAAAAAAAACACTGTGGATCTAGAGTCCAGACTCTTAAAAACATGGACAAGAAAAAATACTCTTGATTTGAGTGAATTTCCTTTTGATTTAAGCTTAAATCTGATTGAATCAAGAGCCCTTTTTCTTGTCAATTTTTTCAAGAGTCTAGACTCTAGATCCAATGTGTTTTATTTCCAGTGCAGTTCATCTCCCTCAAAAACCATCTTTGAAAATAGTATCAAAATGACCCCCTTGATTCCCGAAAAAGATTAACCGTACGTCCGAGTTCCTTTGTGTTGTGCTTCCCATATTAACACAAATCATCGCTCCCCTGACGTAATGGCGTACCTCGATTTACGCGTGAGCCCCTAAAAGTATGGACTTATGTGTGAAAGAAGGCTCACGTGGAAATTTAGATACGCCTTTACGTCAGAGGGGCGACGAAATGGACCAATTTAAGCAGAAAGGAACCAAGGCCACAGCAGCTTTTCCAAAATTTAATCGGGCTCTTCAATGTTTTACATGAAAACGGTTGTACGGCTTTGTATTCACATTTTAGTGAATTTTCTACACAGTACGAAGCAAATCCATTGAAATTTTCAAATAAATCCGCACTATCGTTCTCTTGTAAAAAATTAAATTAATAATAATACTCACCGTTTCTTTTTCGCCCGATTCTCGGGCGAAATCGGGCGAAAAAGAACAAGTGAGTATTATTTGATACAACCCGATAAAGGAGGCAAGAGAAACATAAAAATTAAATTGCCCATTGAAATTTGGTAATACCTGATTGGCTTGGTTCCTTTCTGTTAAACGCGATCCAAATGTCGGTTACTTTTTCTCACCTTGTGCGCGGATATCAGAACAGGTGTTAGTGGCTTTGATCCCAGTGGCTCCACGTGAGAAAAACCTCGTTTTGC
Organism: Bemisia tabaci; assembly: GCF_001854935.1. Classification (NCBI taxonomy): domain Eukaryota; kingdom Metazoa; phylum Arthropoda; class Insecta; order Hemiptera; family Aleyrodidae; genus Bemisia; species Bemisia tabaci. The sequence continues at coordinate 2,444,492 of NW_017547295.1, forward strand.
CTCGAAAAAACGAACTCACTTTCTGTGCGAGGAGTCTTCTTTTGGAGGAGATCGAAGCATCGAAGATCAAGTGGTTCGGGGAGCCTAAGTGGAAAGTAATGAGGGAGTTCTAGTTTCTTGCTCGCGTCCCTTCCTCCCTCCCTGCCTTGTCATCATAGTTGCTCACCTGTTTTAGTTTCAAGAGGGATATGACGAGGGTTCCGAACCGCTCCCCGCCTTGCGCATCCCGCGGGCTGCGTCTATTTCACGAAATCTTGAGCCGTAATCGCATAAAGCCGAATCATTTTCGCGGGTAGTTTCCCGCAACCCCCCCCCCTCCGCCCCTCGTTAGTCGAGGCGGGACCCCGGATTTTTTCGGAAAGTTAGGATAACATGCAAGAAACTTCCAAGTTCTCCGAACTGCGCGTCATTACCGCCCGACATTAATCTCGGATGAGTAGAACTACTCGGAATTCATCCCTGTGACGCACAATGGATCGAGTCAATGGGAGACGTAGGACATGAAATTTTTGACAAAAATTGTAAAATTTTACCATTATCTCGTCACAATTTTAATTTTAAGGGGTGATTTCAATAGAAAATTCTACGAGAAAACCAACGAACCCACGTTTAAAACATCAACATTTTATTTTAATAAAGATTAACGCTTTTAAATGTTTTAAATAATGGCCGACCTCTCCCATTGACTCGATCCATTGTGTGACGGTAAGAGTCAGACAGGAGGAAAAACGGGGAAACCGGAAGTTTTTAGCCGAGCGTCGCGCCTCCGTCTTTGATTTCCGATTCCTGCCGAATCCCACTGTATTATCCCGGATCTCGCCTTCCTCTTTTTTCTCTCGCTCTCTCACTCGCACCCCGGCTAAGCTGCCCGCGTTAGTTTCGCCAAATAACTCATTAAAATGTGGAAAAATATGATTAAAATAAAAACCCACCCTTCCGCTTCCACCCCTGCGGCTTCCCGCGCCCGCGTTTAAGCGTATACAGATAAGGCGCGCCGAGGCGATAATAAGGAATATACGGTGGGGTTTCGCCGCCCCGCGCCGGCGGTAAGAAAATAATTATCTTGAAAACATTCGCGCAAATTCACTTACGCAAGTCTAGCACTTGAAAAAAGAGGAAGCCTGCCGAGAGATGGTTACCGCGGAGGGGAGGGGGGTGTGTCTCATTAATATAATGCTCAACGATTTTTGCATAATCCGCCGTATTCCCCTGTCAGCCAAGTTGATAGTTGAGAAATTAATTCGTTTTCTCCTGGCGCGAGACGCGGACCACCCGCACCCCTTCGCCGATTTCGCCGCGGATTTTTCCGTCGCAGAGCCCTGTTCGGCAGTGCACGCTGTACTACGGGAAAATGTCGTATGAACATTCGAGGATTGCCAAATTTCTTCCAGTTAAATGTTATATTTTCAAGGAAAGTTATGAATATTTTCTTTTGGAAGTATCAGCTAATATAAATCTGATTGCGAATCAAAGACTCTGAAAATTCGGAGGGAAAATATTTGTAACTTTTCCGGGAAATTCACTTTTTATCCAATGAAATTTGGCAACGTCTAAAGGTTCATACGATGTTTTTTCTCAGTAATGTCGTTCCAAATCTTTCGGATCGTAGTAAAGGAATCGCATACTCTTCAGAGGGTCCACGAGGAACTTCGTCCCTTTTTTTTCGGAAATCTGTCCGTTTCAATCGCAAGACATTAGGTTCACAACAGGCTGTCGCTAGTGTACATATATGAAAGAATATAGACATTTCGAAATATGGACGTCTTGTTTTCAAAAAGAGCAGCCAACCTTCCTATACGAAACTTTTTAAAAAATTGCGGCTTCCAATTTTGAGACTCCAATTTCAAACCAAGACGGCCAAGAATGTTTATAAAAGAGCGTTACTCCGTAAAAATGTGTACATTTATGCAAAATCCAAGTCAAATACGTGCTTTACAAGCGACGGGTCGCAGCAAGTATTGTAATAATATCTCATTCTACATAATTCGAGTTCATAGGTTGTCTGTCCTTTCGGGCCTCAAGAGCTTCATGACATAACCTCTAAAATTACCGTCTTGTGTGTACTCGCCTTATTCAGGCATTCCAGCCGTAGCGCAGTCAGCTGTGACTCAACGAGAAGCGGGAAAAAATCTTTGACAGGAACGAGCGGTCCGGTCGGCAAAGCTCAGGCACGAAAGGAGCTTGGAAGTTGGCCGCTGGATGGCTTGGCGGCTGCGGCCGGGCGGTGCGTTCAACCTGTTACAGGACCTTGCCCCGCTCGAAATGATAGTCCACCACGCTAACGCCCTTTTAATCATACGCACGGAGCATATGTTGGGAACGTCGGCGGCGGCTGTTTGCATTTGCGCTGACCCAAATCGACCCGAGGAAGTTGCACTGGTTTACATTTCGAGTAATTGAACCATGATTTACGAGCGCCCTACCCACAGAAACAGGTTTCCCGTCAGAACGAGACTTTTCTTCGAGTGCGTGCTGGCGCTGCTCCGGCTATGAGCCCCGCGCAGACTCGGCCGCTCAATGAAATTTCGTCTGCCACCCCTCCCCCCCCATTTAACGAATCAGTGCATTGGCGGATCTAGCAATTTGGCAACACCGGGTTTCCTCCTATTAAACCTATGTTAAATAATCGATTCATGCCGGAGCATCTGGCCCCTCCAAAAATCGATACATTTCCATAGGTTTAAATGGAGAAAAACAATGTTGCCAAGTTGCTGGATCCGCCTCTGAATCAGTGTTGGGTCGTATGCCTGACGCGGTTAAGCGTAATGGGAAAATTCGCCGTTTCCTGCACGAAGGAATGAAACTCCATTCCAAGGTTCCAAAATTTGAAACAATTCAATTTCTCACAAGAGTACACCTGTGCAGTTTCTGTCCAAAATTTGTTCGGTTTTTTGCTCAAGACCTGAAGAAACATCAGGAAAATTTTCGTTTCGAAATTCCCAAGATTACCCTAATAAAAATGCAATCTTAAATTAACGCGGCGGATTTGATTGCTTTTTCGGAATCTATGAAATTCTACCATGGAAATACGACTTGGTTAAATACGGAGAAGAAAGAATCGTTACTGTAATCATATTGTGAACTGCGAGTTCAAACTATTTTTCTTGTCGTAGTCATAATTGGACTGCATTTTGCAATTTGGAACTATAAATTCTAGTCCGGTTTGAAAACGACGTATGTGCCATCGTTTTCCCCATGCGCATAAGTGCTTTTTCAGAAGAGCCAGGATGTATAGTTCCAAATTGCAAAATGCTGTCCAATTTTACTTTGCGCCAACAGTCCTCTCGGATCCAGTAACAAGCCGTTCCCGTCGGCATTGTTACCGGGACCGAAAAAATTGTCGCTCCTATGGTAAGACAGTACCTAACGAAAGTTTGGAGTGAAATGTACCACCGAAGAACAACTACACAACCTCGTAAATGAACCTTTGGTTCTTCTCAGAGAGCACTATCCGCAGTATCATTAATTGAAACACGTGGTGAAACTCGCGGAACTGACCCATTTGACGCATTTCAGCTCATGCCACTTTGACGTTTTCCGTTATTACGGTGGAGGAAGTTACACGGCTGCCCCGTTGGGTCCAGGTTCGGGCCCCGGAGCACTCGACGGAGAGCCGATCTTGCCGCTCCATCCTCAGGTGGTTAACCCTCCTCACAACGGAGGCGCGAGGAGTCAGTCAAAACACGACGATGCCCGTCTCAAAAAAATCATCTCGGTTGTTTCTGTCAAAACAAAAGGAGACGAAAGGTGATGGAGGTACAAGTCAGATGAGAAGATTTTATCCCCGGTTGCCGCTTTTTTTTTAACCCGTTGATTTTATATCCGTGCATGGAAGTGAAGATCACTGGAAAAAAAAAAACACATTGTATCTAGAGTCCAGACTCTTGAAAACATTGACAAGAAAAAATACTCTTGATTCAATCGGATTTTTGCTTGAATGAAAACGAAATCCGCTTAAATTAAGAGGCTTGGTTCGTGATTTAAGCTTGATTCTGATTGAATCAAGAGTACTTTTTCTTGTCGATGTTTTNTTCTTTTTCTAAACTCTGTGGGAACCCTGTAAGTAAAGTGCATGTTACATGTGGATTTTTAAGTCTTACTGATCTGCAAGAAAATATTACGTAAGATCTAGTCAAACATTAACTTCGGAACACTTATCCATGATGTTTTCCATGGTGATTAGTCAGATAAACCTGGCAGATTTGATTGTTTTTTTGAAAATCTATGGGGTTCTATCATGGAAACACGATTTGGTTAAATACGGAGTAGAAAGAATCGTCACTGTAAGAATGGTCATATCGTGGATTTTAAGTCTCAACTTTTTTTCTTGTCGTAGTCATAATATTACTTATTGCCAGCAGTTCTTTCGGATCCAGTAACAAGCCGTTCCCGTCAGTACTGCTACCGGGACCAAAAGGATTGCGCCCCTACGGTAAAACGAAAGTTCGAAGTAAAGGGCACCAGCAAGGAACAACCACACAACCCCGGTAAAATGAACCTGCGGTTCTTTTCAGAGAGCGATATCTGCAGTATCATTAATTGAAACACGTGGTGAAACTCGCGGAACTGACCCATTTGACGCATTTCAGCTCATGCCATTTTGACGTTTTCCGTTATTACGGTGGAGGAAGTTACACGGCTGCCCCGTTGGGTCCAGGTTCGGGCCCCGGAGCACTCGACGGAGAGCCTATCTTGCCGCTCCATCCTCAGGTGGTTAACCCTCCTCACAACGGAGGCGCGAGGAGTCAGTCAAAACACGACGATGCCCGTCTCAAAAAAATCATCTCGGTTGTTTCTGTCAAAACAAAAGGAGATGAAAGGTGATGGAGGTACAAGTCAGATGAGAAGATTTTATCCCCGGTTGCCGCTTTTTTTTTAACCCGTTGATTTTATATCCGTGCATGGAAGTGAAGATCACTGGAAAAAAAAAAACACATTGTATCTAGAGTCCAGACTCTTGAAAACATTGACAAGAAAAAATACTCTTGATTCAATCGGATTTTTGCTTGAATGAAAACGAAATCCGCTTAAATTAAGAGGCTTGGTTCGTGATTTAAGCTTGATTCTGATTGAATCAAGAGTACTTTTTCTTGTCGATGTTTTCAAGAGTCTCGACTCTAGATCCAATGTGTTTTTTTTTTCCTGTGATAAAAATATCTTGCCATTTCCCAATAGAGAGACTTGGTAATCCATTCCCAGGGGGTAAGCACTGCCCAATGGATTCGCGTGATTTGTTTTCTTTTTTCGCGGAAGAGGGATTTTTCTTGGTTGGTTTAGATTTTACCGCAGTGATCCCGAGACGCTGTGTCTTCAAAATTCCCTCTCGCCGCTTGTAATTATAGTGTGTCGCATTAGTTTGTTTTCTCCTCGCTAATCTGCGCTCACTCGCGCGCTCAGCGGAAAACCAGGAAAGAAAATACTTAGCTCTGGAGGCGAGAAAATCACCATGTTAATCGTGTTTTTGAAAACTTTATTAATGGAATTCGGAAACAATTCAACTCGCGAACATCGAGAAATGCATGCTCTATCTCGTATGCGCCTTAAAATATTACCAGATATATATATGTGGCGAGGCGGGAATGATCGATTATCTATATCTCCCCAATTAAAGCTGTGGCAAAAAACCGATTATCAAGGCGTTCGTGGGAAACACCTTGTTTACCGATCCTTTTCCATAGGTTTAAATGACAGATCAATCAATACATCGCACAGCGCGCGTAATTGTTAGTTTTTTAGCGGAATTGTCATATCAATGCGTGGATTATACCAGGATTTCTGGTTTCATTTCCTCCTCTCACCCTTCTCATTCGTTTAGACTGCCCCTCCATCCCCCCCCCCAAAAAAAAAGAAAGGACAAAACCGAGTGACAATTGCCAAGTAGTATTGGTGTCTCTAAATCCCCGGCAAACCATGTTTACCCTGGCTCGTCTTTTGGCCGGTAATTTTTCCGGGCGGTATCAAGGCGCTGATCCTCTTTCCCGCAACGCCTCGGAAAGAATGCTCGATTTAAGCAGAGCTAAAAGAATTCCACACGATGAGATCTAATCCTCGGCCGCAGAACCGTCATAATACGCATCAGCCAGAGCTCCTTCTCTTCTCATACCTGTCAGCTCACACAACGGCTCACACAACGCCTTGAATAAGTTTGTAAACCCCGGGAATGACTATGCGATTATTTGTACTACTTCCTACCATTTTTGAAAAGGTGGCGTGTTTTGTTGTGAGTGCCTCTAATTTTACAGTGACGTTTGTTTCGAAAGAAAAAGAAGCCGAGTTTCTTTCGTCGTTTGTGTTGCCCAGGTTTCTAAAATGCCAACACAACGCTTCTTATTTTGTATTATTTTTTCCCCCGTAATATAAACGCTAACGAATTGATTGGTTTTCTTTGTTGCAGGTATGTTTCCTCCGAAGCCTTTTAAACTGTACCAGTAGCTTTTAAACAGTTTGATTATTTTCACAAGGAGTGGCGTTCTATCCATGTCTATTTTTGATACTTTCGTAAGTTTTCTGTTCACATATTTTTGAAATTTTACTCTTTACATGTCATCAAAAGGCGGAAATCAATACATTTTCTATGGAAGCGCCGAAGATCAAAAGCTGCAACCTCCATTCCGCGGTCTAAAAATCTGGCTGAAGTTCTCATTCTCCTATTTTGAGATCCGGTTAGCCTCAATTCGCGTACTTTTTAAGGATTGCCTTTATGTAAAGCGAGAAAGTAATGGCAGTATTCTTCGGAGCAAGTCATTTTGGTTTCCATTTTTAAAAAATTAAAACAAGTGCCAAATTTTTCGAACAGCGAAATGGAGAATTGCGATTTGAATACTAAGCAAACCTATAATCTGGTCACATATTAAGTTTTCAAATATAGTCTGTTCAAAAAGGGGCGATCGTGTCGAAGGGAATTCTCAACTCATCACTCATCAGTCATCTTTCAGGAAAGATGAGTGGTGCTCCTGAATTAAATTTATGAAAATAGAAAGCGTCAAGGATTCTTATTTTGTCTCTAGAGATCGGCCGGGACAAATTCTGCCGTGAAGGAAGAACGCCACATGTACATTTGAGAGTTGCCAAATTTTCCCGGATAAAACTTGAATTATTGATGAAATGTATCTACATTTTCCCCTGGAATTTCCAGATATTTTAGATTGAATCGTGAATCGAGTCTGACAAATTTACAGACAAATATTCAAAACTTCCCCAATAAATCCATATTATACACTGGAAAAAAATATTAATTGGATCTAGAGTCCAGACACTTGAAAACATTGAAAAGAAAAAATACTCTTGATTCAATCAGATTTAAGCTTAAATCAAAGGAAATCCGCTCAAATTAATAGGCTTGGTTCTTGATTTAAGCATAAATCCGATTGAATCAAGAGTATTTTTTCTCGTCGATGTTTTTAAGAATCTGGACTCTAGATCCAATATGTTTTTTTTTTCCAGTGTATCAGAGGAAATTGGCAACATGTCCTGGTTCATACGGCGTTTTCCCTTAGCATGGTAGAGTTGTCGAAGAAATAAATAGAAATGCCGAAACTGAGGGAGCTCGGAGGCGATCGGCGAGAAGTTGGATGGAAGTTGGAGCGCGATTCGGGGGAGGAAATTGACACTGGGGAACTTTCCGCACCTCGGCGTCGCGACGGTCCCGACATCCGGAAGCCCTCTTTCTGACGAGAAGCGTCAAAATTTAGCTCTCGGGCGGCTCACGTGTGGGAATTGAGTCGCGTCGGGAAAACCGCCCCCGAGTTAGGAGGCAGGCGACTCTCTCGTTGATTGTGTGCTTGTTCTCCGATCGGTTGAATAATGCAACAAGCGACTCGCAATTGGTCGTCGAATCCATGTCAACTTTGCTAAGGACACCGCTCGCTCGCCAAACGACTTTATCGCCGCCGGTGAATTTTGTGGTCGCGACCGACGACGCCGACGCGACATGCGACACGGCCGCGCAACTCATCTCTCTGTCTTTCACCACGGGACGTGTCTCATTTTTCTCTTTTCTATGCGGGGCTGTTACCAGCTCTGTTAGTAGAATGCTCTTTATAAAATTTAAGCCATGAAAGTTGGCTTGTACCGCTTCGGGAAAATAAAACGGGAGCGGAAATTTTGAAACACTGCAATGGATACGTGGTTTTGCACTTATCAATTAAATCCAGCCGACCGTTGCTGCACACATCGTCTTTGACGCAATGCGTGAAGTATTCATGCAGTCTTGTAGGCGCTATGCGTGTCACGCTGCCCACTGCTGACCCCACTGACCGCACTGTCTTTGACGCAATGCGTGAAGTATTCATGCAGTCTTGTAGGCGCTTTGCGTTTCACGCCGTCCGCTGCTTTCCGCAGCGACCGCACTGTCTTTGACGCAATGCGTGAAGTATTCATGCAGTCTTGTAGGCGCTACGCGTTTCACGCCGCCCGCTGCTGACCGCAGCGACAGCACTGTCTTTGACGCAATGCGTGAAGTATTCAGGCAGTCTAGTAGGCGCTAATATGTGTTACATGCCGACTGCCGCCGCACCGCACCGAGGGTTTCTCCTTTTCATCTCAAGTTCTCGTCATCCTTGCTCTCTGCGCCAAGCCGTTCCAGGCCAAATTCTATGTTCGGTTTCCCTCTTAGTTTTAACTCGACTAATTAAAGGTGCTGTCTATTGTATCACAGAAAGACGACAAAATTAGAGATAAACTCTCAGGAAATGAGAGATTTTGCCACCTTTTCTCGTTTCTAATTTTTTTTTCTGAATCCGATTTTTCTTTATAGCTACATTTAAAAAAATTGCCAAATTTGCCGCCATGGGCCGCGACCCACGGCGGCGCCTTAATCCGGCCCTGCGTGGGTTGGTTCTTTTCTGATAAACTCGGTCCAATTCCTCCATGTATTCACTGAAAATTCCAAAATGCGAATACCTGACGTGACGCTCATCGGAACGGAGGTTAATTTTAAAGGTCACTGGAAGAAAAAACACATTGGATCTAGAGTCCAGACTCTCGGAAACATTGACAAGAAAAAGGACTCTTGATTCAATCAGATTTAAGCCTAAATCAAGAGGAAATCCGCTCAAATTAAGAGGCTTGGTTCTTGATTTAAGCTTAAATCTGATTGAATCAAGAGTATTTTTTCTTGTCGATGTTTTTAAGGGTCTGAACTCTAGATCCAATGTGTTTTTTTTCTTCTTTTTTTTCCCAGTGCATGTGGCCACCGCCTTAATACGGCCCTGCGTGGGTTCGTTCTTTTCCGATAAACTCTGTCCAATTCCTCCATGTATTCACCGAAAATTCCAAAAAGCGAATACTTAACGTGACGCTCATCGGAACGGAGGTTAATTTTAAAGGTGGAAAGCTCTCGGCGGAACCTGGGAATGGCCCTCTCCTACGACGACGCCGCGCCGCCGACGCCCTAGTGTGACAAGGAGGTTCATACTTCATCGACGTCGACGGTGGTTGCTGCATTGCTGCATTTGTGTCTTTGTCCCACTCGTCCGTCGGGCCTCGCGGAGCCTTGCATGCATCCATAATGTATGAGCCGTCTCTCCGGATTAGGCAAGGCGGCAGGACGCGGCCGGCCCGAGACAAATGATTTCAAATGCCGCACGATGTGATGAGCCGCGAATCAGCGTCCACCGCAGGCAGGTACATCAGCATCGCCGGAATGTCAACAGTCATCGGGGTGGCCGCCGAGCCTCGACCTGTGCCGTCGTCACCTTCGCGTCGCCGTCGACTCGCTAAACCGCAGAGTGAGCTCGCAGAGCGCGGATCAGAGCCTCTTGCCTATGGTTATATTGTTGCTAAAATGCGGGTCGTCAGAGGTCATCCATTGCGAAGGAACGCTGGATAGAGTTAAGGAATTGCAACACTTTTTTTCGCATCGAAATTTGGATTACATTTTGCAATACTGCCGTGCTAAGCAAGAACGCCGTAAATCCATCAAGATTTTCCCGCGTTTTTTGGAACTTAACACTTCATAACATGAAAACTGTTTTACCCATGCACCTAAAATTTTCAGGCTAAGTTCTTGATAGTAGGTACTTGCGAATGAATTCTGGAAAAACATTTTCCCCAAGGTACGCAAGTTTTTTTCGCTGTGATACATTATTTCCAAAAAAATTAAAATGGCGTTTACGGCGTTTTTGCGTTGAACGGCAGAGTAAGGAGCCGCTATTTCTGGCCCATTTTAGAAACAACACACATGCTATTAGTTTCCCTGTGCAGATATGTGCTTTTATGGGAGGGCCAGAGCATAGTGGCTCCTTACTGCGAACTGTAATCCATTTTACGTAGGTTACAATAGGCACATCGTTTCAGAACTGATTTGTAACATCTAAATTCTGGAATGCATGCTTAGTAACTAAAACGGTATCTAAAACCATCAGTTAAAACTGAAAAAACCGGAAATTATCGGGAAATCCGATGTTTTTGTAAGTCAGGAAAACATAAAGAAAATCGGTCCTGGATCAGCGAACCCCAAATGCGTGAAGCATTTCTCAGCCCCTGCTTACAGTGTAGTATATGCGAGAGTGAAGAATTGGTGCATTTTATTCAAAGACATAAAGACGGAGCGCTCGTATCTAAAAGCACGGGGAAAAAGTGAAGCTAGGTTCGGCGCTGCGCGCTTGTGTGAGTGTGCAAATGAGCGCGGGAATCCATGGCGGCAAACGGAAATTTGATTTGAACTTGTCCTCTTGATTTTTGCACATTTCTTCTTTGAAACGTATTTTAAATTCCTAAAACGAATATACTAAGAAAGTTCGGTCTGCGTCCTAATATAATACACCTACTTTTGCTCGGTAACAGGCAGTAATCTCACATAAAGTTAGTTTTTCTTCTGCTCATGGTGGTTCTGCAGGTTCAAACAGGCCGTTACAGTTCTAGATCAACGTTACTCCCAAATGAAATTAATCGGTCGACGACGGACTGAAACTAACCTATAGTTAAAAAAATATGAGTGTGTACCTGAATTTGGGCAAAAATCAACCTAAAATACTTTGTTTCCGCAATTTTATTTATTAGTTCCCGCCCTACATTTGAATTCAAACTTGTCCCGATTTCGCCGCCAATCCTCTAGCCAATAGTAGAGGTGATTGAAAAGAAGCTCTAGAAGCTTCATTTTTTGCTTTTAGTGATCCGTCTTTATGTCTTTGATTTTATTACATAAATATGTTGGTTTGTAATATTAATCGATTTTCAATTTATTCGATCGTCCGTCGAGGCCCCTACAAGCTCAGAATTAACGAAATAATTAACGATTCCGATTATCGCGATCTCCCCTCCCACTCTCATCTCCATGCAACACTGTAACTGTAGCGTGCTGAGCCAGGCGTTGAAGCTAAACCCATCGAGCGAGAAAAAAAAAGAGTTCTCGGGGGAAAGAAAGATGGAGGAGTCGGGACAAGACCGGGGTTGGCGATGCCAACTGGCGTCGCGTCGCGTCGGTCCATATTGATCAGCGGCCAAGAGCGGCGCGGCGCGGGTGCTGGCGGGCGGGCGGGCTGGTGTCGGTCAGCTCTCAATCACAGATCCGCGTGTTGCCGGACCCCCGACCGACCCCGACCCTGGTCGGCCGGGGAGACGATTCATTCCTCCTCCCGCAGACTTCCTCGGCGAGCAGTCGAGCACGAGGCTTCATTTTTACCGTTTGGTACGATTCCAATCCAGGCGTCGCCCGACACTTTCGCCCACCGCCGCCCTCCCTCCGTTGCCACGTCCTGCCGTCACGTCCATGGAAAATCGCATTTTCTTAAGTTGTTCGGCTGGATGCCTTCCTGCATAGTTTCCAGTACATGAAGTACATATGTGGGGGGAGTATGGTGATTTCTGTAATTTTGGAGTTCATAGGTCGTGGGCCTCTCAGGGCCCAGAAGAGCAACCAACCTATAAACTCAAATTTTTCAGAATATTATATACAAAAAGGATATTATTCGTTTTCATGTTAGAGTAGCGTTAGGCAAGGCAGCCGTAAATGCCATCTTCATGTATACTTGGTTGCGTTTTGGACACACAACAAACACATTTTCAAGTTAGAAATTGGCAGAAGAGGGCGAAACTTTACTTGCAAGCACTGTTTTCATCGGCTCTAGGGAGGAGTGTCACCGGACTTTACTGTCTTACTGCACCGGAAAAAGCACATTGGATCTAGAGTCCAGACTCTTGAAAACATTGACAAGGAAAAGGACTCTTGATTCAAGCAGATTTAAGCTTAAATCAAAAGGAAATTCGCTCAAATTATGAGGCTTGGTTCTTGATTTAAGCTTAAATCTGATTGAATCAAGAGTATTTTTTCTTGCCGATGTTTTTAAGAGTCTGGACTCTAGATCCAATTTGTTTTTTTTTCCAGTGTGTTGTCTTGCCTAAAACTACGTCATTTTTTGTGCACTTTCGGCTTTCTCATACGCCTTATCTTCCTACATTTACGAGGAATTTTGCTGTTTCCTTTATTTCAGTGATTAGACAGTGATATTCAGTGACTATTTTAGTATTTTAGGGATTAGACGAATTTTGAGGGAAACTCGGTCTCGAAAATTTGGCACTTACTACTCTCTTGGCTATGACGCGAGATTTGTGGGTGATTTCGGCAACGCTCCGGGTGGTGTATCGATGCTGGGATCGGGATCGGGGATGGCGCATCGGCCGGTGCCAAGAGAGCCGCGGAATGGCCACTCGGCCCGCGCCCGCTCCAACACCCCGACGCGTCGAATCGCCGCTTTACTCGCGCACAAAGTTGACGAGCGGGGATTTATCCCCGCCTGGCTGACACGTACATCGTGCGTTAAGCGCGTCGTACACGCGACCGTCCCCGCCCCCCATCACCCCCTACCCACATCGCCGCCCCCAATCACCAATCACCCCGCTAGCCCACGCCGACTTGGCATCTTCGATCCGTGGATCGATCGCAACATTTCCTGCATCGGATGAAATTCGCAATTCGTAGGCTTCTTTTTATAGAATTCTGCGATACGTAAAAAATGCACTGAAAAAAAAGTTACGGTCTGTACAGACATACCGACCGTTCCGGGCTCAGAGGCTGGAAGTTTCGGGTACTGGAGCCGAAGCTTAGATTGCTCCGGGTCCTACGCCCGGAACGCGGACGGTATGTCTGAATGGCCCGTAAATACGGCTTCCAAGGCCGGAGTTTTTTTTCAGTGTGTTTGATTTTTCTCACCGGTGTTTAATCCGATTTAAAAGATCGCATCTTGAAGACAAACAAAGTTTCGAAGATCCATTAAATGTTAAGTTTTCTACATCCAGTACTCTCGTAAAATAGTAGCTCCTTTCAAAAATTATCAGAGAAAATTCGGTGGTTGACGTCACCTCTCTTGACCAAACGCTTTATTGACGAGATGATGGTTTGAAAGACGATGGAGTGCACTTACACCGAGCACTCAGAACAGTTTTTCATTTGAATAGAGCGTAACTTTCATCAGGTAGAAGTTTCCAGTTAAAGAAATTCGCTGTCTCGAAAAGAATACCCATTTAATTCAACAGGAATTTCTTCACTGGCAGCTAAACTTCTTTTCGCTTCTTTTGTTTTACCAGGAACGTACAAAGTTCCTGCTCTTTATTGTTACCCTCGCGTTAAAGTCTCCGAGACCGTCGATGAAGCGTGACAATCGACTTTCGATATCTCCCCATTTGAATCTGTATTAAAGAATCAACTATTTAGATGTTCGTTGCAAACACCCTGCGGACTGATTATTGAAATTGATAGACAAAGCGATAGACAAAGAAGACATAGGGAGTATGGAGCGATCCTATTGGTTGTCATGGGTGGTTCCTATAGACAAAGGGAGAAAATGATAGACTAACTGTCGGGTCTCTCGGGGGTTGCCGTTAGTTAGTCTATTACCTACCAGCCTACCTCCTTTGTCCATTGCAACCACTCGCTTCCACCAATAGGATCTCTCCATATCTCTTTTGTCTCCTTTGTCTATAGCTTAGTCTATCAATTTCAATAATCGGCCCGCTGTTTATCGATCCCTTTCCATAGGTTTAAATAACGGTTCAATCGCTACATTGCGAAATACGCCACCCCTCTATGAGACATCCAACGTCATGATAGTCTCTGTAGCGTAGAAATTAATGTCGTCCGTCTCGTTGGAGCGAAAAAACTCGGCTCGGACCCTTCTCGGAGGTTCGCTGACACGGTGGATTTTGATAGGGTCCCCGACCGAAGGGGTAAAGGTCGCGGAGGACGTCGCAGCTCGCGGTGCCCCGTGCAGTAGCGCAGGGGCGACCGGACCGCGGCGCGGCGTGGCGATAAATCAACGGTCAGAAAGGAAAACTGTTAGCGTTTTGATTAACTAAACGGAGTACGGAGATGAGGATTCGGCGCATAATTAATTCGACGATGGCAGCGCGGCGGGGGGACGCCCCGCTCATACATCACGCTGGCCCCGGCCCCGGCCGTCCGAATGTCAAAAAAATTCGCCTCCCGCCGCTGTGTTGCCGCTTCGTCACCAGAAATTACTGAAAATCATCGCGCCTATCAACAGTATGGTGTATCCATAAACACCGTTAGAATTACATATTTTTCGTGTTTTCGCCTGGAAAATTCGAGCAGTTCTTACTTAAACACACGAAAAATTGTCATTTTAATGTTTGTGTGATGCACAATTTTCGTCCTCTCTCCAAAATGTTACATGGTCTGCGATTTAGAACCTTTCCAGTTCTTTGTCTTCATAAAATTGACCAATGACCCTGACCCCTTTCAGTTCATTTACTACAAATCTTGTGCTAAACAATTCCTCCTCCTCTGACGTAAGGGCATATCAGGCATATCTCCCTTTGCGTGTGAGCCCTGTAAGTAAATCCTTTCCGAAGCTCATGCATGCGTTAATGAAAGTTCTCCCTTGCCTTTGCGGCAACGCATGCTCTCGGTCGTTTATAGGCCACATACTGTCACTCTTCTCGAGGGCGTATTTTGATTTCTGCGTGAGCCCCAGAAAGCATGGATTTATACGTAAAACAGGGTTCTCGTGGCAATTAAGATACGCACCTACGTCAGATCCGTTTCTCCTGCAGCAGCTTGATCATTTACTTCGCTAGATACGGGTAGTGGATACGGGATATTTATCTATTGGTGATCTATCGCTCCGTAAGCTGCCGACCATTTACCTCGTATCTAGTGCGGTAGATGAGCTCTAGATGGATAAGTATATCTAGAGGTACGATGGATACGGATCGCGGTGTTTCACGATCTAACTGAAAATAATTTTTTCTTTTCAACCAATCACAGCTCATCCTTCCATCTCCGAAGAAGAAGAAGTGACTTTGCGCGTTGCTTTGCGCGCGTGAATGTGAACAGCATAACCTCAAATGTACGGAAAATTAGGAGCACGATTTTCTAACGAGCGCGATTTCCGTAGTTTATCGTGATTTCCGCGGGAAATACAAAAATATATCGTCTTATTTCAATTCATACTATATTAATTTATTTCTTTTTAAAATGGAATTTCAAAATTGTATTTTGAGGTTATATTTCACCAAAAGAATAATTT
>NW_017547295.1:2469224-2549780 GCF_001854935.1 Bemisia tabaci
GGGCAAGGGGGCTCTTTAGAGGGTCCGAGCTTGGTCCCGCGTCGGGGAAAGCGCAATCATGCCTTTCCGACTCTCGCAGCGTGAAACGGACTGCGTTCCGCGGAAAAATTGCAGTAACACAGCCGAAAAGAGCTCGATTATTGGAATCGATAAGCACAGCGATAGACAAAAGAGATGTATAGAGAATATGAAACCATCCCTTTGGTGAAAGCGGGAAATTGCAATGGACAAAGAAGACTTCACTGGTAAAAAAAACTTCTTGGACCAATGCCGCGGTGCATCGACTTAAGAGTGCAGTTTCTTGTCGCCGGATTGAAGAGTCTTGAACTCTTGTTTCAAGCGGATTTTGCATTGATTCAATCGGACTTTGTATTGAAACAAGAGTCCAGACTCTTAAATCCGGCGACAAGAAACTGCACTCTTGAACCAAGAGGTTTTTTTTATACCAGCGTTGTGCTAGAAATTGTAGTTCTTACTGCAGAATATGGTCCAATCGCTGTTCTACGTGAAATTTCGAGGAGAAAATATGTATCCTAATACTTAAATGCGCACATTTCCCAGTGGTCCATAATAGCCTTCTACTGATTGCGAGATGAATATGACGTCGGTCACTTAGAAGTGAGACAGAGCTACATCGATGGTCAAATTGCGAAATCGCGTATCTTCCTCTGTGGCGTTTCAAAATGTCTGCTCATATTTTATTTTTTCGAGGAGGGATAACCCAACTTTATTGCTCGATATTTATACCTACAGAATATTCTGGTAATATAAAAGAAAAATCGAGGAACATCCAAGAAATTACGTAAACTAGTTTTTCTCATTTAAAAAAAGTATGATAGGAGGTCTGCAATGTCGCAAACAGAGAACGTGGTTATGTAATTTGGGTATCAATATCTAACTTTAAGTCTTGAATTTCCGCAGTGTAGTTAGGCCCTTTTTGCTGTCAATAAACCGTTTCATATCATCATTGATCCCTCCACAATCCACCCGCAAAGGAAGAATTTTATTGTTACGATCCTTATGAACTTAAGAAGCTGAAATTCTCTTTGTCTCGATGAAGGTTGATTATCGCCGCCCCAGGACCCTTTGAACGTTTTGAAATTGGGTCAAATTGAGGCGTACGCTTTGTGCAAAACCATCACAAAGCTTCGTAATTAAGACGCACAATCATTTTCGAGTCGTTCCGTTTCCCGATTCCAGTTCTCCTTTGCTGCCGAGCTTTATCTCCTTCGGAACTCACCGGAGCTTTTTGTCGTTCTCGAGATAGAACTTGGGGTCGAGGACTGACGGCTCCGGTCGAAAGTTGCGAAAAGCCTCTTCAAAGGAGCCACCTCAGCGAATCGTCCCAGGCTCTCACGCAGATCGATTTTTTCGGCTTCGCTCTCGGCGCGTTTCGGCCGATTTTCCTTCTCAAAGGCAGCCGTTGATTGTTGCTTTGTTTCGGACCCTTCAGCCGCCCTCCATCGACTTAAACCTTTAATCGCCCTGCCAAATTGCCCGAGTTTTGGTGATTTTTCCGCAGAATGGACGACACTCCAACACTTGAAAATACCTGATCATTGAATCCGGCCCCAAGTGTCCATAGATGTTTTTACAAGCCTTCAAAACTAAAAAACCATCCTTCTCCCCGATCGTTGATAATTGCGGGGTTTTTTTTTCCTTCAAAAGCGGGAAGAAAACCAGGTTCCGGCAGCTACAGCTCTCATACTGGGTGCAAGTAACCGCAGTTTATTCCGGTTTAGAGACAGGGGTATGCTAATTTCTGATCATTGCCTCCCAAAATGTTCGGAAATCGATTCGTTGCAGACAATTTCAATCGCCAGGAAATTGCAATTAAATTTCGTTGAATAAAAAAACGTAAAAATTACGATGCATAAAGAAACAAGATAAAGTGTGCTGATTGTTTTGCTTGGGATTCAGACACATATTTTGCTCCTTGAACGCATGGCACCGGCACCTGCCATAGGATACGAGCTGTCGAGCGAGTGAGAATAGTGCAATCAATGACCTTAGTTGGGTTTGGTTCGGATAGGCAACTAAACTATATAACTTCATGGCCATGCGGAAAGTATCACCAGGATAGAAGGCGCGCTGAGCCGAGCTCGTGCTTTTGAAGTTTCTCGTGAATGAAACTTTTAATACGTCGATGCAAATTATTGCAAGTTGACGAGTTAAAAACGCATGGCGCGCGTGTATTCCCGGCGATATAAATCGACTGATCTGCAATTTAAACATATGGGAAAGTATCGATAAATAGGCTGTTTGCAACGAGCATCTCAAAAATCGATTCTTTACCATAGATTCATACGAGGGAAATATCGATAATCGATCATCCACGTATAGCCCTTGATTTAATGTCTGCGCGCACCGGCAACGTAGGTTCTAAAGGTGGGAGGGGTTGAACGGTACATTTGCTGCCTTTTGAGGGATTCGGCATCATTTAAGGGTCCGGACGCGACAGTCGGGTGGCTGGAGAGAAAGCTTTGGGAGTCCCCGCATCCCTTCTGTTCTTCACTCCTGTGATTCAGTCAAAGGCACACTTGCCGCCACCCAAAGTATACTGCATGCACCGTTTAATGATAAGTCTCCAGAGCCAATTGCCTATAGTTGGCAGTTTTCTCACGAAGGGTTTTCAGGGTTACCGGTGACCAGACGTGTAGTCACTGGAACAAGCAATTTTTGTCTAGATCATCGTGGAAACAGTGTCAGGGATTGGATAACTGTCAAGTGGACTGTTCTATCAGTTTGTGTTCAACCTCCGAAAAAAGTCTCGCAAAACATCATCCGAAAGTGAGCTCAAGCCTCCAAAAAATCACGATTTCTTGAAATTCGTTTAATTTGTGAGAGGATCTGTGAAAAGGAACCTTTTCCTACACAAATTCAAATGAGAGTTATTGGCACCACTGCATGAGAAAGAAAATCTGGACCACTTGACGCAAGTTTCCCCTGAGAGTTCCAAAATTAAGGGAGATATGACGTTTTGAAGTTCCCAGGAAAGAATTCCTAAGTTTTTCAAATTCTGAACAAGATACTTTTGACATGCGAACAGAAAAGGAGTAGCTATCGCCCTTTGTAATGAGGGTTTTAACTAAAACCGCCCGTAGCTTGTGCCCAAAGCCCCTCGAGAGTTTCCCGTTGAGACGTCAAAATTACTAATTTGGATTTTTTATTCCTGAATTCGGTTCTCATGAAATGTTGCTCCCGGAAGATTAGGTCCCTTTTCACAGATCCTGTAACATTGTCACCCCTCTGACATACACCGGAAAAACAAACACATTGGATTTAGAGTCCAGACTCTTAAAAACATCGATAAGAAAAGTACTCTTGATTCAATTAGAATCTAGCTTGAATGAAGAACCAAGCCTCTTGAATTAAGCGGATTTCGTTTTGATTCAAGCAAAAATCCGATTGAATCAATAGTATTTTTTCTTGTCAATGTTTTCAAGAGTCTGGACTCTAGATCCAATGTGTTTTTTTTTCCCAGTGTAAAGGCGTAACTACACTCAGCAATGAACTCTGTAGTTCATGAAATCCAATGCTTTTCCGGGCTCATCTCAATGTTTTACCCGCTCTCTTATCAGTCGGGTGACGACATACGTCTACACGCCGCGTCATCGAGACGAAAAAAATACGCAGGCGCGAAAACGGGAGCGGGACGATGACGTCACGGCTCGGGGTGGATCCATAAGTCGGTAAATTAGTGTACGTTCCCTTCTTTCACTCGATTTGCCTCGACGAGAGCACTCGAAGCGCTCGAAAGTAACAAACCTCCGGTACTTTTTTCAATGGAACTTATTCAAAGACATTTGCAACCCCCTCCGCGCCCCCCTCCCGTCCCTCGATCCCCGTCCCTCGCCCCCCGCTCCCGCCCTCGCTCTCCAATTTGGCGATAGGAGCTCGGATGAGTAGAGACTGACACGAAGGAGCTCGGGCGGGAGAGACGATAGGAGGAGAGACAAATTGGAGGTGATTGAATACTCCAAAGAATACTCCCGCGCTCGCGGAAAACGCCGCACAGACATTCAAACGTCGCCAAATTTACTCCCAGAAAATAATCGCGCTCGAGGAAACGTATGAATATTTTTCGTTGACATTTTTTGACACTGTAAATCAAATTACGCACTAAAATCTGTGAAAATCCGGAGGTAAATGTTTGAAAATTTCCGGAATAAATTGATATTTTATGGATGGGAGTTTGGCAACGTTCGAAGGTGGATACGGGGTTTTTCCCGGGCGCGTTGGAATAAGTGGGAGCCCTTCGCCCTTTTGGCCCTCCCCTCGCGGGTGGCGGCGCGGGTTTTCTTTTGATTTTCCGCGAAGCGTAGGAGCCACTATTATCCGGAGCCGAGGCCGGGCGCAGCCAAGAGCGAGAGCTGCGGCTCCGAATATTACCCTAATATAAAAGCTGTCAAAAGCATGCGAGTCCTGGCTCCGGCTGGGCCCTCCAAACTCGGCCTGCCCCGATCCCCACCCCGGTTGGCATGAATTAAAAACATTATTAACCTAAAAATTGCCAGAGCGAAAGCGGGATGCGCCGCCGTTGTCGAGTGGGCAACATGGTTGCAATGCCGTCCCGCAGAAAAATCGAGGATATCGATGGCCCAGGTGCGAAACCACGTATCTCCATTGCGGTGTTTGAAAATTTCTCTTCTGTTTCATTTTTCGAAGAGGTATAAGCCTGCTTTACAGCTTGAAAATACAGAATATTCACTGGGAAAAAAAATTAGAGTTTGGATTGTAGCCGAGTGCTATAAATAATGCAAAAATGTTTTAAAAAAAACACTTACATTTTATTAAACAATTTTATACCTAAGCTTTTCGAAGCGAACGCTTCATCGTCAGGGTCACAAAATCAATATCACAAAGGCCATAATTTAAATTTCCAAGAAGGTAACATATTTCATTGATGGTAACAATTGAGCAGTTGGTTTGATCAATTGTTACCATCAATGAAATATGTTACCTTCTTGGAAATTTAAATTATGGCCTTTGTGATATTGATTTTGTGACCCTGACGATGAGGCGTTCGCTTCGAAAAGCTTCGGTGTAAAATTGTTTAATAAAATGTAAGTGTTTTATTTTAAAACATTTTTGCATTATTTATAGCACTCGGCTACAATCCAAACTCCAATATTTTAGTGCTACTACCTTCAGACATTGCATTACAATGTTCACTGATTTTTGAAAAAAAAGTTGCTTGGATCTAGAGTCCAGACTCTTAGGAACTTTGACAAGAAAAAATACTCTTGATTCAATCCGATTTTGTCGTGAAATGAAGAGCCGAGCCTCTTGATTTAGGCGGATTTCCTTTTGATTGAAGCAAAAATTCCGATTGAATCAAGAGTATTTTTTCTTGTCAATGTTTTTAAGAGTCTGGACTCTAGATCCAAGCGACTTTTTTCCAGTGTTCTGCTAACCGAGAAGAAAAACCGACGAAGTATAAGGAAGAAAGAAAGTATGACAGGAATTTTGCAACGTTGCAAACGGAGAACGTGGTTATGTACTGCGGCCATCAATACACTTAGCTTGAACTCTTGAAACGCTGTAGTATGGTCAGGCCTTTTCTGGTGTCAATAAACCACGTATCTTCATATCGGTGTTCGACAATGTCTTCCTCTGTTTTATTTTTCCAAGAGGGATGAGCCAACTTCACTGCTTGAAATTCCTACGGAATATTTTACCAACCGAGAATAAAAACCAAGGAAGTTTTCGAGAAATTTCGTTTGCAACATTTCCACAGAAGTAATAAAGTATGGCAGAACAACGTCACGAATGTAGATACGTGGTTTCGCATTTTGACCATCGATATGCCCTGTGGGTTGCAAGGTGAAGTCGAAGAATTTCAAGAACAGTATTTAAAGTTTGGAAATCGTAGTTGCGCGAGTACAATCGGATGAAAAAACACTAAAGGTATTTAACCGAATGATGTGTTTAATTAATTAAATTAATGATAGGCATATCGGGCTGATCAATGACCCATAATGGGATTGAACGAATTTTACCTACACTGGAAAAAAAACACATTGGATCTAGAGTCCAGACTCTTGAAAACATTGACAAGAAAAAGTACTCTTGATTCAATCGGATTTTTGCTTAAATCAAAACGAAATCCGCTTAAATTAAGAGGCTTCGTTCTTGATTTAAGCTAGATTCTGATTGAATCAAGAGTACTTTTTCTTGTCGAGGTTTTAATAGTCTGGACTATAGATCCAATGTGTTTTTTTTTCCATTGCAGGTAAATTAAACGAAGAGTTGCTCCTCCTGCAAGGTGAAGTCGAAGAATTTCAAGAACAGTATTTAAAGTTTGGAAATCGTAGTTGCGCGAGTACAATCGGATGAAAAAACACTAAAGGTATTTAACCGAATGATGTTGCCAAGATTTTCGTCTCGAGCGCTGCAGGAAAATGCCGGAAACTCGAGGAATTTCTTTTTGTAATTATCGCTCGTTGCCAGCAAGAGAGGGAAGAGATGAAATCGGGCTGAATCCAGTGACGGCGACAGCTGTAAATCTTGGAAAGGCAAACAGAGATGAGATTTATCGTGACCCGGGGGGCGGGGGCCCTGTAGTGGCGAGCCGAGTTTTGCGATCAGTCGATTGATCTGCCTTTGAAACCTGTGGAAAATGGTCGATTATCAGGATGCGCCGTAATATTCGATTTTTTACCGTATATTCAAATTGGAAAATATCGCTAGCCCAGCATTTACGAGGAGGCGTTTTATTCACCGCCAACAAAGGCGGGAAAGCGGAATGCAACTATTGCCATTCCCAAAAAAACGTCGTATGACCATTCGAAAGTTGCCGAATTTCTTCCATTAAAATACTTATTTCGAAGGAGATCTGAGAATTTTTTCTGCTGAAATTCTCAGATAATTTAGATCTGATTGCGAATACAATTCTCTGGAGAATCGGATGAAAAATATTGACAAGTTTCCCTGAAGATTCGTAGTTAATCAAAGGAAACTTGTCAACGTTTTAATGTTCATGCGGCGTTTTTCCGTAACACGGCAGAGTAAAGCGAGCTCATTATTTTCTGCCGACATCATTCCGTTTTTCCTTGTTTTTTCGGCGACCTGGCAACGAAGGGACACGGCTCGCGAATCCACGCAGTTGTGGCGCGCCGGCAATTTTCGCACCCCCTTCCGGGCTCCCCTTTCCCCCGGCCGACCATTTAAATTGTACGCTTTTTTGGCCAAAGATACCAATCAATATAGTGATTTTCACCCCGCTTAGCTCCCTCGAGTTCTCGCCCTGTTTCGACGATCGGTAAGCTCAGCATTTAGTTCATAGTGTGATCTAATTCTGACTACCTTCATTTCTATCTTCCCCTCTCAATACACTTTAAAACGTTTGTTTATTTGTCGATATTCGTCGTTCCCCCAATATAAAGAACGCAACTACAATTCATTGTTGTCGAACTTCTCAAAAATTGCATTTTAACCAGGAAAATCGTGGACATTTTTAACTGAAAATTCCACAATTTTTTTTTCTGACCCTATGCAAAAATCAGAAAAAATTTGGACAAAAATTACGTTCGTTCTTTCTCGTGGAAAATTCGATTGTTTGATTCAATTTTGCAACCGTAGAGTTACATTTCTTCGTCCAAGAAACGACGTATCAATGATTGCCGATGGAAAAATATGACGGTTAAAACACCCTCCATTTTGTCTGAGATCTTCACAAGAGTGAAGTTAATCCCGGTATTGAATCGTCGTTTTCCGCACGGAGGAACGTAACTCTATTCCGAGGTTGCAAAATTGACTCAAAAAATTTAATTTTTTACGAGAATGTATCAATTAAATTTTCTTCCAAATTTTTGTATGAGATCAGAGAAAAAATCGGTAAAATTCCAGTTAGAAACGCCCAAGCTTCCCCCGGTAAAAATGCAATCATGCGCGGGTAAATTTGGCAACATTGAAATGCAGTTACGTTCTTTCGTGCAGGAAATGACGAATCGTGAGATCTTAATTCAAAATTTTTTTTAGCGAATATTCCTCATCAGTCACAAGCGTAAAGCTCATCGCGTTGGCAGAAAAGCTCACTCAGAAGATCGAGCTGACCCCGAAAGTATTCTCTCGATTGTCGAGTTGTTTGAAATGAAAGTGATGTCTGCGGTCGAGTCGCACAGCAAGTGGATACGAGCCTCCACGCGTGTTTCCCCCTCGGAATTGATGCCTCATCCCACTCGCAGCGATTTTTTATTTATTTATTTTCATAACGTTGAAAAGTGCTGCTCGCTTGCTCGCGTTATCAGCGAAAGGAAACGCATTCCCGCGGGGCAGCGCTGTAGCCGACAACAGGGTCGGGCGCCCTTCGGTGGCTTGCGATGAATCGATTGATCCGCCGTATGAACCTATGGAAAAATATCGATTATAAGGGTATATCTTAGCAATCGATTCTTCAACACAGATTTAAGCGGGGGAATATCGATTATGTATGGGCGCTTATCGGTGGCTTGCGATAAATCGATTGATCCGCCGTTTAAACCTATGGAAAAAGATCGATTATAAGGGTGTAGCGTAACAATCGATTCTTCAACATAGCTTTAAACGGGGGAACATCGATTATGTAGGCTTGGCCACCGGGGACGGGGTCGGGGCGCGAACAAAAGGATTCAGACGCCACCCTCGCCCCCCGCGACCCTCCGTCGAGATCCCCGGTGGCGCCCTATCACCTCCATCTCATTATAATACACGTAAAAGCGATAGCGTTCGGTAAACAAGTTCTTCTCTCAATTTCCACGAGTGCTACTTGCTCGGGGCTGGCGGTGGCCGGAGCGGGGATCCGAGGGAGATCCGCCGCCGTCGCGCCCTTCTCGCCCTACGCGCCCTTCGGCCCAATTCGCGGTCGAGCCCAAACGCGTTTCAGATTCAAATGAAATACAAATCGCGGTTCCGCTCTCGACTCGCCGCGTGAGTCTTGCCGTGGCGTGGCGTGCTTTGCGATGTATCGATTGGTCGGCCGTGGAACCTATGGAAAAGTATCGATAAACAGGGTGTTCGCAGCGAACACCTTGAAAATCGATTATTTGCCACAGTTCCGATGGGGATTTATCGATAGATCGCAAAGCGCGCCACGCCACTGAGAGTCTTGAGACTGGAGATCCAGATCGGCGCGGGTCCTCCCTTGCCCTCCAGGGATCGGAAACAGCGCGGTGGCGCAGGGGTCGACTCCCGCACTGCTCCCTAAGGAAAAACAACGTGTGAGCTGATCATTTACGTGGAAACCTTGCTGAATCCCTACTATGAAACATTCATTTTTAAGAATTTTTTTATTTATTTTTCGCGTTAAAATTTTCTGAAACTCTAGACCAAATTGAAAAAAAATATTTCGAAATTGGGGGAAAATCTCGCCAACAAGTTTCATAGAGAATGCATGTTTTATGGAAGGAACTTTGGCAACGTTCGTAAGATTATACGACGTTTTAGCCTAGGACGACAGCGTAACCATTCAGCGTTTCGGGACGTAAGTTGAGCTTTCAAGTGTCATTTTTCTCACCCTTGATATCCGTAAAGTCATCGAACCTCCCGGTGAGTTCTTTACACTTTCGTCCGAAGAAATCCAATTTCAAGAATGGCACTTTTATATGTGGTTGCTGACTTAGCCAGTTTTACACTCATCAGCCTCTTACTCGCAGTAGCGTCTCTCAATAGTCGGTAAGACTGTTTTTCTTCCGTTTAAATGTATGTGAAAAAATCGGTTCTTAAGTGATGCTCGAAAAGTCAGCGAAAATCTGGAAAAATCGGACACTTTCGCTGTAGAATCTTGAAAACTCTGTCAGCCAGAACATTGAATTTAATTCAATTCTCAGGGATTTCGCGCTAGACATATTTCGACATTTTGATTTTTTTGGGCAATCCTACAGAAGAATAATATCAAAGCTGGGGAGAAAATTTGTCACTCTTGACGAGGAAACGCCTTCGAATGGAGAAATATTGTTTTGAAAGTCTTAAAAAGAAAGTTCTATGAAATGAGTACGAATTTCTGAAGCCTTTGAATTGACCCCCGCGGATTTAAAATGTTTTAGATTTAGTCTGGGATCTTAAGCCGTCAATAATCCACCCCAAACTCCGGCTCGACTCATAAATTACTCCCTCCCTGGACATGCCTATAAGCCGTTGTGTCGCTCACTGTTGTGCAGGCAAACTTGGAGCTCCTCGAAGCTCGCTAGCGCCTTGAAAATTTAACTTAATCACGATAACGAACTTGAGACTCCGGCGGATATTTACTTTGAAGTTCCCGTGTCCTTTTATTAGTGCCAAGTCTTTCGGTCGCTCAATCTAAGCCCCAACTTGGGGAATCTCAACGAGTCGTTTCGGTCCCGTGACCTCCCCGCTCAACTTGCACTTTGTGGTCTCGGTGAGGGCCCCCCCCCCCCCCGAACTTNTTCGGAAAAGTTTCGGTGACGACGCCGCCCGACCGAGTAACATCGAGATGCGGTCGCGGCGAGGTAGACTTTTTAAACTTCCCCGCTTGGAACTTGACTTCGCCCAATCCCCAGAATCCAATGTATCGGTTGGGCGTGCTCTTAGGATCGTGTCTTGATCGTTGGTACTTGTGCTTCTATAAATTAATGATAGGCATATCGGGCTGATCAATGACCCATAATGGGATTGAACGAATTTTACCTACACTGGAAAAAAAACACATTGGATCTAGAGTCCAGACTCTTGAAAACATTGACAAGAAAAAGTACTCTTGATTCAATCGGATTTTTGCTTAAATCAAAACGAAATCCGCTTAAATTAAGAGGCTTCGTTCTTGATTTAAGGTAGATTCTGATTGAATCAAGAGTACTTTTTCTTGTCGAGGTTTTAATAGTCTGGACTATAGATCCAATGTGTTTTTTTTTTCCATTGCAGGTAAATTAAACGAAGAGTTGCTCCTCCGATTTGGACCAAATGTGTCATCAAAAAAATTTCCGTGTCATCGAACCTGTGTTGTCAAAAAATTCCTCTCAGAACAACATTTTTTTCGCTTTTAAAGGTAAAGCCAACTTTGAAACCTCGTAAACCTTGAAAATTTGACCGTCTGCCCAGGCATTTGATAATATGCCTGATTCGGCCATTTGCCTGCGACAAATATACTGTGGCTTCTTTCCTCGATATTCCTAAGTTTCTTTCAATCTTAAAAGATTCTTATAAATCGTTTCAGCTAAGAAAAATCCGCTGACTCTTGCAGCTCAGCTTTATCGTCTTTACAGCCGAGTGGCAGAAGGAATCGGGCGGGGGCTCGGAAAACTGAGACGATCGACCTAAAAACTCGGCTAACGTCGGCGGCGCGATGGAAATCCAGCGCGTGCATTTTCAAAACCGTGGTACAAGGAGTGAGAGAGCGCCAAGGAACCATAAACCCATTGAAAACGAGAAATATGTTGTGTTTATTATTTTTATGGGCATTCCCCTTCGTGCACAAGCCATTCACAGAGAGGACAGTCCTTTGTGGCGTTAGTTTCCACTTCCATGTTCGCGTTTCAGCCATGCGTGCTGGATCGTAATATTTATCCCCCCGGTTGCCGTCCAGGACGGCTCTGAACCGATTGAACGCGGGAGTCCGGCTCGGTTTCCCGGGAATTTGACAACGCTGCGTATTTCTCTTTTGAGCAGCCACGCTCATTTCCTTCCACTTCAACGGCAATCCTTTCTTTTTATTGGCGCTGAAATTTCTCTGCGGAATGAAAGCAGGAGAATATGAATTTCTCTTGTTCATTCATCAACTTATTACGTCTCGTTTTTCTCGCAGAAAAGGGAAAACTATGCTGTTTCGTGGTCTAAAAGGATCAACCGAGGGCAATAGAAATATATGAATAATACTCCGCAAGCATTCACATTTCCGTGATTATAATTTTTCTCAGGGCAATTTGTACATTATTCGGAAATTTCCCCGGGTCAAGGAAAAACACGTAGAACATACGTCAATAAACCCTCTCATGCATACTCATGTGATATTGGATGCGTGTAGTTCGAAAATGAATGGTTTCATTTTTGTAGTTGGAAGTGCTGAAATATTCGTTACTTACCTTTTTACCTTTGTAAGGAGCAAAAGGGAATAGTTTTTCACAGAATCACAGAGAACCATTTCATTTCTTTTCCTTTGAAAGTCAATCTACAGAAAGGTCGAAAATAACACGGAAAAAAATTAAATTGCTGATTCAACAATTCAGTTGCTAAAAACAGTGAGTGCGCAATGTTTCAATGTAGATTTTCAAACAAAAAAATGCTACTTTAACCACCCCCGTGGTTAAATTAGTTTACAATGTGGTTAGAGTAGCATTTTTTTGTTGTAAAATCTACGTTGAAACATTGCACTCACTGTTTTTGGCAATTGAATTTTTGAATCAGCAATTTATTGTTTTCCGTGAAAGTTTGACAGCCTTTAATTGATTCTGCAGGATCTTGCACAAAAAGCTTCAATTCAATCATTGTGATTCAAGCATTCAAGATAGTTATAAGTATTTTCCCTTGAAATTTCCAGATAATTTAGTTTTATTAGCGAATAAAATTCCCTGAAAAATTTCGGAGGAAACATGTTCACAGATTTCCTTAAATAAATGTATTTTAGCAAAGGAAATTTGGCAACGTCGGATGGTCTATACGACGTTCCTCCTTAGCACGGCAGTTTGGAAATCGAATGTTCCTCTGCCCTTTTCGCATTTTTCTGTTCATACGGTATTTACCTCTCGGACAAATCTCTCATATTTACGAGGAATTACGAAAATCCCCCTACGATTGCATACAAGCCTCAGCAGGGACGTAAACCGAAATTCCAGAGCTTTGGAAACTTTACAAAGAGGGAGGGGGGTGGAGGGTCCCGAAATCCCGACTCTCGTCGAGGGAATGAGAGAAGCGTGGCAGTTAATAAACGGTTCAAATGCGCTCCGTCGACTCGGAATGTGAGGAGGCGTAGACGGTGAATCACCCGTAATGGGTAAACAAATACCTATAAAATTAAAATGGTCCGATAGTACGAAACCGTATTATAAATTACACCATCATTCAGCCATTCGGGGACCGGCAAGTCACGACCGTTGCCGAAACGTGCGTACAAATCCTTATTTTCGAATTGTTTTACATTAGGAGCGCGATAAACCTGCCGTGCTAAGTAAAAACGCCGTATAAGAATTTGAATGTTGCCAAATTTCTTCTTTGATAATATTTATTTTTGAAGAGAGTTATGAATATTATTCCTTGAAATGTGTGGACTTCTCGGATAAAGTTACGAACAAATTGCTCCGAAAAATCGGAAGAGAAACATATTCGAATTTCCTGAAAATTCGAGATTTGTCGAAGGAAATTTGGCAACTATTGATTGCTTTTACGGCGTTCTTATTTAGCAGGGTAGAAATATGACGTGTTTTAATTTGGATGCATGTGCAATGAGAATAAAATTACAGAATTTTTCTCAGATTGTGAGAGGTGCATGTTTCAGAAAACATTTTGACGATTCGAAAATTTAGTCAATGGTTGTTCGAAAACGTGGATTGAGCATCCCGATATTGCCAAGTGTCAACTTATCTTTACTGCCGTGCTAAGTTATAATTTAATCAGGACTAAAGCACTAAGTAAATTTTGTAATCTCTGGGTCTTATGAGGATAAAAAATTGAGCGAAAAATAACCCCCTTCAAAGGAAAGTCTTTTGTTTTCGATAGACGGGCAAAATGCCTCGACTAATTTTACGCTGCGAAAGGGAGATAAATTTTGTTGCGATTTATGACAGTGTGGGAAGTAAAAATGCGAAAAGTTTTAAGTGAATTAGGACTAAACCACTATAAAAATTGTGTAATCTCTGGGTCTTAGAAGGATAAAGAAACGAGAGAAAAATAACCCTCTCCAAAGAAAAATCTATTGTTTTCGACAGAAGGGCAAAATGCATCGATCAATAAACCATACCCAGACACCTTAATCCGAGCTATCGAAAAACTTGATTCACCCATTTGTCCGACAACCTTGGCTCTAATAAAAAAAATTACCAAGAAATATAATGCACAACCATGAATTACACTAAGATCCTCGGGTCGAGAGAGGAGCAATAATTCCAGTATAAGTGAAAACGATTTATTAGGAATTATTAGAGGCAAATTTATAACAATTACAGGGCGACCCAACTTGGAGCGGTGATCGCAATTAGTCTCTTTTCCAGACCAATAATCATGCCTACGGCCCGATGCCGAGTCAAAAACTAATAACGATCGAGAAGCGCTTAGCACTGACAGGGGTAACGTATACCTGCGGGTCGATTTATCGAATGATTCCGATCGATATATCTATATCTTAGCAATGCTTTCTATCGATCATGGTCGTTCGATTTATCGATTCGACAATCGAGTTACTGGCTCGTGGCCGGTAAAGAATGGTTATGTGAGACTTGGGCGATGTTCGGCGTTATGCGTGTGGATGTATGCGCGGCGACCCAACAGTAACAGCCGTTCTGCCGGCCTGAGTAAGAACGCCGTATGAGCCATCGCGTGTTGCCAAATTTCCCTCAAAACATCACGGATCACTGGGAAAAAAAACACATTGGATCTAGAGTCTATACTCTTGAAAACCTTGACAAGAAAAAATACTCTTGATTCAATCGGATTTAAGCTTAAATCAAGAACCCAGCCTCTCAATTCGAGCAGATTTCCTTTTGATTTAATCTTAAATCTGATTGAATCAAGAGTATTTTTTCTCGTCAATGTTTTCAAGAGTCTGGACTCTAGATCCAATGTGTTTTTTTTCCAGTGATCTTTAGGAAAATTTGCGAATATTTCTCCTCCGATTTTTCACAGGGTCTCGTTAAATTCGATCTGAGAAGCCTGAAAATTTCACGGGTGAATATTCATAACTTTCCTCACTAATAAATATTTTTAATGAAGAAATTTGGCAACATTTGAATGTGTATACGTTGTTTTTACTCGGGACGGCAGCGTTGTGTTCGGTGTTTGAACGTTTCTTATGTGGGAAGGGGATGGGGTCGGAGGAGGGGGGGGTGTGTGTCAACAATGGATAATGGACATAGTCGGACTCATTTGCGATATTCTACATTCAGGTCGCATCGTGAGAATGTTTTCGTCGGCCGGTGACGGCGGCGTGTACCTTGCGAAATTCCGTTTCGGAAGAATGGTTTTCGATGAAACGTAAAGGCTTACGATTTACGAGCGCCAGGAGTTGCGGCAGTCAGCGGCAGGAGCGCTGGCAACTAGGAAAGTGCGTTACTCGGTCATCTGAGAGAATTATGATGATCCACACTGGAGAAAAAAATACATTGGATCTAGTCCAGACTCTTGAAAACATTGACAAGAAAAAATACTCTTGATTCAATCAGATTTTTGCTAAAATCAAAAGGAAATCTGCTCAAATTAAGAGGCTTGGTTCTTGATTTAAGCAAAAATCCGATTGAATTAGGAGTATTTTTTCTTGTCGATGTTTTTAAGAGTCTGGACTCTAGATCCAATGTGTGTTTTTTTTCTCAGTGCACTGGACAGGGTCCGAATTTACATATAGCTGTGTATTGTCCTATTGTCGAAATTAGGTTGGGGTTCATCGTTGACATAAAAACTGGAAAATTTCAACTTCCTTTTGGCAAAAATTACGCGATTTCCATCTCAATTTTTTCAGATGGTACGGTTGTGAAGGAGTAAATAACAATTTTTATCAATTAGGTACATAATAGGACCCGACTACTAGAACCCTTTGAAAGCCTCCATCGGCATGAGTCATTCACGAACTCTTGCTGCATCTGGGTCTCGTTCGGGACAAAGCGGAAAGCTCGACCATTAATCACTTTCGGCGGTCAAACTGTGGTAATATCGACGCGCGACGTTCAACTTATCGTTTTCACTCTTACAGGAGGTCACAGTTCACAGCCCTTGAACTGATTCCTCCACAACTCAAGCCCGGCGGGACTGCATGAACTCTTCAACTTTTCGTTGCGTGCGTGGATGGACGGATTGTTTCTCTCGCTCACATTTCGTCCCTTATTCCTAACATAAGGGCGTAACTCCACTCGACGATGAGCCGTGTTGTCCATATAACTCAATGCTTCCCCGGGCTCATCTCAAATTGTAGTTACGCCCGTTTATCAGCCAAGCGACAATTTTATACCTATCAGGATACATCTGAGCATTGTTCTGAAAAATAAAGAATAATACTACTTCCGGATCTAAAGAAGGTCTTTCTTTCTTTTCTTGTAATAAACAAAAGGAAAAAGAAAATTTTAAGGGCAGTGACTTTCTGAAGCAGATGAGGCTTTGCTTCCAACTGATACATGAGCACAATGCTGATGAGGTTGTAAGGGGAAAAAGTAGTGGCGTGGCGTGCTTTGCGATACATCGATTGATCTATCATTTAAACCTATGGAAAAGGATCGATGAACAGGGTGTTCGCAGCGAACACCTTCATAATCGATTCTTTACCATAGGTGTAAATGGCATAAAAATCGATACATCGTAATTCACGCCACGCCACTGTAAAAAGATGCCAGCATATAGATCTCGACTCGGCGGAAGCCGACTGCTATAGCACTACTGAGCGTAAAACGATGGAAGAATATTCGAAGTTAGGTTCGAACCAAACATGCAACTATTTTAACTTTGCGGTGGGGCGGGTTGCATACGCTAGCTTTTGTGGGCGAAATTTGAGATCTGCCCACGCCTTTCGCGATAAGGCACAGGTGCAATTGGACCGCGTTAGGTAGAAAGGAACCAAGCCACATTAGATATTACCAAATTTGATTGGGTGATTTTACTTCTCACATAAAAACGGTTGTGCGGATTTTCGTGCAAATTTCCGTGAATTTTCTGCGTAGTTAGCTACAACATTAAAGAAAGGCAGATAATTTATCGAAATACGCAACCCCGTTACACCCGTGCAGCTGTCGATTAGACGTGCAGTGAACCGCGGATTATCCGAACTTATATGGCGGTCGGCCATTTCGGATATCGGAAAGTTCGGATAATCCCGAGTCAATAAGGCACTACTTTTCGTAAAACGAACACGGAGAAAAAAACTTCGTGCATGGGGCCTGAAGTTGAGGTCATATGGATCTCCGAAGTTTTCTGATCACGCATCCGAAAACTTGCGATCGAGCTGCCGAAGTTGGGGTCAGACATCGAGGCACTTCGGTATGTACCGGAGTACTTCAGATGTGCGACCCGAACCCCTCGTTATATATCGAAGTACTTCAGATGTCTGGCCCGAACTTCGGCAGCTGGACCTCAAGTTTTTAGATACGTGATCCGAGAACTTCAGAGATCCATATGACCTCAATTTCGGAATTTCAATACTTTACGAGAAATGATGGAAACTCTGGTGAAGACCCAAGGATCCTCTCCCCGTCCGTTTCGTCCCGAATCTGAGCCCTCACTTCCTCGACGGAAATATGCAAGGACCGGAAGTGGGGGGGGGGGGCCTCTCTGAAAGAAAAGCCGGGGAAGGCTATCGAGGCTTGGATAGGCGATCTCGCCAACATGCGAGTGGAGCGACAGACGCGAAATAGCAGCCGAGTCGGTGGAGCATGTTTCATTGTGGCCGCCGAAGCCGACCGCGCCAGGGAGCATCGCGACGGCCCGGCCAGGCCGCGGCGAGCCCATTTATTAGCGTCTGCTCGCCAAAAAAGGCGCGGGATCAATAGCGAATAACGCCGCTCTGCCAGACAGTCGAGAGACCCGGCGGAACGGCCGCTTTGCCCGGGCCGGGCCGTGCAGTCGCGGAAACCACGGTACTTCCGAGACAGCCCTCGACAGGTTCCTAGCAGAAATCTTCGCTCCGACGTAAGGGCGTACCTCTATCTTCACGAGAGCCCCAGGAAGTATGTAGTCGTATGAAGAATAGGCCTCAAGAGGAAAAGGAGGTAGGGCACTTGCGTCACAGGACGACGAAATTCTCGAAATTGATGTGTTTCCGACTTCCCGGTCCTGGGTTCCTGATGTGTTACGTAGCCGAGATTGTGGGCCAAGCCAGTTTGTCGGCCAGTGGTCGTAACTCAGAGTTTGAGCTGCTGAGAGATGTTTTGGAAACACTAAATGTGGGGAGAGTTGCTCCAAAAGGCTTCAGCTTTGAGCTGACGGAGTCCTGAGATTCATTGAAAGTTAGGAGAACCAGAATCGGCCTACTTACGCTCAAAAAGGGTAGGAAGTAATAATCACTGTTGCTTTGGCAGATTTTCAATAGAAACTTTTCGTCAATGATGTGTAGTCTTACCAGTGAGGTTTTTTTAAGTTTCTGACCGACGATGAGTGCAAAATGAATAAGATATTTTAGTCCGTCAGGGGCAAAATCTATTTTACAGCGTCGAATATACACTATACACAGCGTCGAGCCCAGGAGACAATTTGTCTTGGGGCACAAACGAAATTAATTTAATTATTATTCTTCAATATTTCATGGATAATTCATTACTTTGTTCTTGTTACCTAGCACTACATTATTGTTATTTTCTTTTGTTTCAGGTGAGGAATTTTGAGCACTCAATATTAACCGTCCAAACTGAACGTGCAAGCAGCACTCGTAAAGTAAGCATTGCAAAATATATCAAAATCATTTTCTTCCTTGAATCGAAGATCCACCAATTTTACAGGTTGAGGCAAGGCAGTCACATCTCGATGAGCCTTTGAAGGCCAAGAGCCCATCGATGGCGATAGTGCAAAACTACGTATCTCCGCTTGCGATGTTGCAGACTTCTTGTCATACTTTACTTTTTCTGTGGAAATTTTTCCTGATTTTTCTTTTATGTTAACAGAATATTCTGTAAAATGTCAGGATATTAAGCTGAACTAAGCAGGGGATCGTTTCTCATCTGAAAAATTAAATAGGAGTATACATTTTGAAACACCGCAATGGAGATACGTAGTTTCGCACTCTAGCAGTTGCTGTATCGATTTCAATGACTGATTTTATTTGAAAAATTCGAGTCGAAAGAAAGAAGTCGAGTTAGAGGTTTCCCGCTTTAATTGCCGTGCCAAAGGAAAATGCCGTATGAACATGTGGGAATTTTCAAATTTCCTCCAATAAAGTATTCATATATAAGCAGAGTTATGAATGTTTCCCTATCAAAGTTTCAGATAATTTTGCTCTGATTGAGACTAAAATTCTCTGAAAAATTTGAGGGGGAAAAATTCACAAATTTCTTTCAACATTCGTATTTTATTGAAGGAAATATGGCAACCCCCGAAGGCTCATACGGCGTTTTTCCTTTGCACGGCAGTCAACATCATCGTAGTTTTTATCGAAGAGAGAGGAAACTCGCGTACGCTCATTGTAGCTCTGCGAAACGTGCCGAACTGGGATGATGATATTCAAATCGGGGAAACCAGGTCTTCCGTTGCATTTGTAAATATCCGCGATGGAAAAGGCGTAACCTGGAACCTCGACGGACCGAACTTCTCGACCGGAGCAACTTTTCCGCAGTTTACCTTCACTCACAGCGAGTTGATGAGCGAATCAATATTCCGAAAGTGCATGTCGACAGTGCCTCTCCACTCATATTTTCCGTCGATGTCTCTTCCTTCAACGACTCACAGAAAACTTCCTAGACACGTCCCCGCCTAAGCGCCTCCGATGGAGCGGAAAAGCTCATCGAGAGAATGGGGGTGCGGTGGTGGCGGGGCGGGGGAGTGTGGGGGGGAGGGGGCGTTAAACTCATGAGGAAAAAAGTATCCGAGGAAACTCGAGGGTCTTTTTCCCTCAATTGCGGCGCAACCTGTTTTCGTATTCATAAACAGTCATTTCCGGAAACCTCAGAGGCACCCGGGATGGCTGATAGCCAAACTGTTTCCTCTCAGATATGATAATCTTCGACCGGTGAGGTGCGGTGAGCTCGGAGGCGATGGCTGTTGCCGTTCTGAGTAGGTGGTATTATATCTCGGCGGCCGTGCGCCGGTTTTTGATGAAAGTTAAATGGAGGAACGCTATTTAAGGCCTCTGATCACGATTAGGTCCTCAAAATGGTTCATCGATGCATTTGCCAGCACGGCGGCGCAAGGAAGATCTCGATTAGGCCTCTCTCCAATCGTGTACACACGGATTAGAAAATGCAGGTGAATTTTCGCAATCGAATATGAAGGAAAATACTAACTAGTATAAACCCAAATCGAAATCACCTTTGAAGAAAATTTTAATTGCTGCTGTATCATATTCCCAATTTTTGAAATACAAAAGTCTTTCGAATCTCGAGTCCAGACTCTTAAAATATTTGACAGGAGAAAATACTCCAGATTCAATCGGAAGTTTGCTTGAATCGAGAGCGAACCCCCTACACTGGAAAAAAAACCACATTGGATCTATAGTCCAGACTCTTGAGGACATTGACAAGAAAAAGGACTCTTGATTCAATCAGATTTAAGCTTAAATCAAAAGGGAATCCGCTCAAATTAAGAGGCTTGATTCTTGATTTAAGCTTAAATCTGATTGAATCAAGATTATTTTTTCTTGTCGATGTTTTTAAGAGTCTGGACTCTAGATCCAATGTGTTTTTTTTCCAGTGTAAGATGAAGCGGATTTCCGTTTGATTCAAGCCAAAATCCGATTGAATCAACACTATTTTTCTCTGTCAAATTTTTTAGGAGCCTGGACTGTAGACCCAAGAGCATTTTTTCCCAATGCTTAGGCACCTGCCATCGGTCGCCCTTAATAACGAGTTCCGGGTTAAAGCTGAGCGAGACAAATTGAATGGATTCTAGATTATTCCAGACAAATTTAAGAGAACCATTTTACCAGCAGCTATCCGATTTAGGCAAGACGATTTTAAAATTCTCAACGTTCACGTTCATACCTCTTGCTAGAGTTTTTTCTGAGTCGTTTATCGTTAAACTTTGACGTTATTCGAGGATCCTAGACAGAACCAAGATCATTTACAAAAAACTTCTTGCAAGATTTTGATCGCGCTGTCTGCCTGTCGGAAGGAGGCGAAAAGATGGTAGAATAACACCCAGCAGCGGAGTTGCGATCGAAGAGGTAGCAGACTCCTTATCGAGGTGGAGTAATAGTCGTGCATAATGGCCGCGACCCCGCCATGCCGAGGGTTGCCGCTCCGCGCGCGCGCAGCGTACAAATCTGTGCTCAGGGGAGAATTATCGAGCCTCATCTGGCAACGTAGCTCGCCACCCTAATTACACGTTGCGCATCGTAATGCATCAAGATGCGGACCAAGACGGGCCGACCCGACACCCGACTGCCACTTCCATTCCAAGTTGCCGATTTTTCGCTTATAAATTTTCCATTTCGCGGAAATTTCAGACGAAAAATTTCCAACATTTTTATTTAACGACAACAGGAAGTAAAAATCATTGAGACCCAGTGACGATCCTACGAGTTGGCAACACTGTTTTTTCTCCATTTGAATGCACTGAAAATATCGATTTTAGATGAGTTGCCACAACAAGAATCGATTGTTTTACGTGCATTTAAATGAAGGAAAAACAGTATTGCCAACTTTCAAGAATCGCTCTTGTAGAGACCCTGCATCAGATTTCAAAGAGATCAAACCAACGACTAAAGTTGCTTTTTGGGACTCAACATTTTTTGAAACAGCTAACTGCACTTGATTATGTAAAACTCTCACTCGTAAAAAACCTTAAAAAATGAGTATATAATTGCATTGTCGCTTCACTTTCAGGTTGCCTGAGTGTAGGCAATAAAGGTGTACATGTAGTCGAATAGTGGTATTGCCGTAAAGAGGTTGTTCCAAAAACGCCGATTTTGGCCCCCCCCTGGATTCGCCCCAAACTTTGCTCAGATGTTGTACTAAGTGTCCCCGACGCTTGGGAAAAATTTCAGCCCCCTCGGATAATTAGGGGGGAGGGGGCAGGGGGGCAAAGTTGCAATTTTTTTAAAACTTTAAAAATCGATATCTCGCGAACGGTTTGAGTGTAAGTGTTGCGGTTTGCGCTAAAAAACGTTAAAATATATTCTCTACAAGAATATTCATGCTGTTTGCAAGGTTGCGTAATTTATCGCGGTCATAAATCGATTTTTTCGATTTTGAAGGTTCGACTTTTTTTCGTTTTTCGTCTCCCCTCTCCAGGCGATCGTTGCTACGTGAATGAAAACCGGTTGAGGTGATTCTCCATGAAATTCTGCATCTGCTACACTTTGTTTGACCTTGGGGAAACGATTCGTTCGTGAGTTATAGCGATTTTTCTGCGCGTTACCGGTTACGCGCGGGCGGCATATCGGCGGCGCTCCATCCCGCACGGGCGAGGCAGAGGTTGTTTCACCGCTAGGGCCTTATATTCATGCTGTAGGCTGTAATTATCGATATTTTCTCCTCCCCCACCCTTCCCCTCCAATAAATATTGTTTTAATACTTCGTTATACAGGGTGTCCCAGACCATCCGTAACAGGTCTTTTTCTCGGTTGGTTTAGGTAGTACGAAGTGGGGGACCGCGGGGTTATATAGGGAATTGACCCCAAGGAATCCGAATTTCACGGTCCCGAAACCCCCCATGCCCCCCCTTTGGGAGGTAGGTGCCCCCCCTTGGGGTCATGATCCCAAAAGTCGGGAGACATTGTGCCTCCCCCTTTTACGCCCCGAGGGTGGCTAGGGGGGCCTCGGGACCGTAAAAATCGGATTCCTTGGGGTCGATTACCCGGGAAATCATCTTTTTCCGGAGAATCTACGTCAATTTTCCACCAAAGAGAAATTATGGAGGAGGCCGATGTCCCCGTTTTGAAGAGATCATTTTTGGGCGCAAATTGACGTAGACCCTCGGGAAAAAGATGATTTCCCAGGTAATCGACCCCAAGGAATCCGATTTTTACGGTCCCGAGGCCCCCCTAGCCACCCTCGGGGCGTAAAAGGGGGAGGCACAATGTCTCCCGACTTTTGGGATCATGACCCCAAGGGGGGGCACCTACCTCCCAAAGGGGGGGCATGGGGGGTTTCGGGACCGTGAAATTCGGATTCCTTGGGGTCAATTCCCTATATAACCCCGCGGTCCCCCACTTCGTACTACCTAAACCAACCGAGAAAAAGACCTGTTACGGATGGTCTGGGACACCCTGTATAACGAAGTATTAAAA
Source organism: Bemisia tabaci (assembly GCF_001854935.1). NCBI lineage: Eukaryota > Metazoa > Arthropoda > Insecta > Hemiptera > Aleyrodidae > Bemisia > Bemisia tabaci. The sequence goes on from NW_017547295.1 coordinate 2,492,224, forward strand.
CAATATTTATTGGAGGGGAAGGGTGGGGGAGGAGAAAATATCGATAATTACAGCCTACAGCATGAATATAAGGCCCTAGCGGTGAAACAACCTCTGCCTCGCCCGTGCGGGATGGAGCGCCGCCGATATGCCGCCCGCGCGTAACCGGTAACGCGCAGAAAAATCGCTATAACTCACGAACGAATCGTTTCCCCAAGGTCAAACAAAGTGTAGCAGATGCAGAATTTCATGGAGAATCACCTCAACCGGTTTTCATTCACGTAGCAACGATCGCCTGGAGAGGGGAGACGAAAAACGAAAAAAAGTCGAACCTTCAAAATCGAAAAAATCGATTTATGACCGCGATAAATTACGCAACCTTGCAAACAGCATGAATATTCTTGTAGAGAATATATTTTAACGTTTTTTAGCGCAAACTGCAACACTTACACTCAAACCGTTCGCGAGATATCGATTTTTAAAGTTTTAAAAAAATTGCAACTTTGCCCCCCTGCCCCCTCCCCCCTAATTATCCGAGGGGGCTGAAATTTTTCCCAAGCGTCGGGGACACTTAGTACAACATCTGAGCAAAGTTTGGGGCGAATCCAGGGGGGGGCCAAAATCGGCGTTTTTGGAACAACCTCTTTCACGCTTATTCAGAAATTACTATTTTAACGAGCAATTGTTATTTTAACGAGCGTGGACAGTAGTTCTAATGCAGCGGCAGTTCGCCTACAATTTTCGGTGTAGGCAACACAAGCTCCCACGAGGTCGAATAGTGGTATCATCGTGAAATGGCATACTTAGTGCATTGATACCAGTAGTATGACATGAAATTCGTGAATATCATTTAAAGTTTCAACAATCCTACCAACATTGGAATGCTCTTGGTTCCTTTTTGCAAAATGTAATCCAATGGGCCTGTTGCAAACTTTTGCTAGAGCAAAAATAAGAGTTGTTTCTTATAGATAATGCCTCAGAAATCACGATGAGCGCATCGGCAAAGTCTGAAATGCACCCATTGATAGGTACTCGGTTGTTCCTGTGCCCGATTCGGGTAGTCTGACCGTATCAATTCGTTGGCGGTTCGATAGGTTCCCGAAGGCACGGGGAGCATCCGCATTGGACGAGGAATTGTGGAATTAGCCCCGGCTGATGACGGAGAATCGGAGGTCCAATCCATAGGGAGGCGTCGCGGTGTTTACATTGGGGGAGGCGAGGCGCCAGAGGCGAAGACCCGGTCCGGGCGCCACCACCGGAAATGAATCCTCCGTCGTTGTCGTTGTCGTCGTCGTCGTCGGCTGACGCTGCACAAAGCGATCTCCTCCCGGGAGTCTCAGCCACCCGCCGCTCCCGCAACTGGGTTAGTGTGTCCCTGTCGCCTGTCTCCCGGTCCTCGCCGGGAAAAATGTCCTCGCTTCCCGGCTAAAAATCTTTTCCGTGCTTATCGCTCCACTTAGTTTTTATAGCCGCACAGTTGCCGATTCTTTGAGGAAATTACAACAAAGTCGTTCTGCGTGGATGATTTGCTTCAGAGTAGCTGCACGGGAGGGTATGGTCGTATCTAGAGTACCTTTATAGCGAGAAAGTGGACAGATCGCTTCATGCAGGGCTTAAAGCCCAAAAGTGCAGCCACCTTTCTAACCAACTTCTAACGCACAAAATTTCACTGCCAGTCTGCAGATTCCAATTGTAACTAAGATGGCGAAGAATGTACATAAATGAGCGTTCCTCCGCAAAAATGAGTAAATTTATGCAAAAACTAAGTCAAATACGTGCTTTATAAACAATGGTTCGTAACAATTGTATTAATAAATCGCTCTGGATAATTGAAATTCATAGGTTGGCTGCATTTCTGGGCCGTAACTTTATTCGCGGAGGCGTCGGTGAAGGCCTGATGGATTTTCGGAGTTTCACTTCTATCTATACTCTCGCTATACAGGTACTCTATAGTCGTATCGAAGTATGGAGGGTCCGAAACAGCAGTCAACCATCTGAAACGAAAAACGCTAAAAGAATGCCGCTTTAGATCTTCAGATTCCAATATCAAATCAAGATTACCAAAAATGATCATTAATTAATTGAAATGCAACGTACATCCACTGAAACAACAAACAACAAACTAGCGTATAGAGGCAAGACTTGCTTCTTTAATTTAATTCATTTAATTAACATGTAAAATGTGCTACTTCCATTATTAATTTTCATTAATAAGCGTCCTTCCACAGCAATGAGTAAATATGCCAAAACTAAGTTAAATATGTAACATGGTAACTACAATTCGTTAACTTACATATTCATTGCAAAGGTGTGCTATTTTAAATTGCAAGGAATGATATTTGAAATTGATGGCACCCTCGCGAAAATGGAAATCCTACTTTTAAAAATACATCCAAATCTTCGCCCGGAACACAAATACCGCACAACGTCCAAATCAACATTTAAAGGGAAAAAAATCATTTATTTTTAAGCATCATACAAAAATGATGAGGCTCCTCTGACGGCGTTCAGCTAAGAAATTCAAACTCTTTTTTCTTTCAAAGAAAAACTTATAGTAAAACCTTGAAATTTCTGCTTAAAATCGCAAATTTCATGCGTTGTGGCATACCCGCTCGTGTTGGCGCCGTTGGCTTCCTCTTTCGCGACGCGAAGCAGAGATGTTCCCGTTCTGAACGTCACGGCATTAATTAACCTGTCCACTAATTTTACAGCTTTTCACCGCTCGGTCCTCCTTTTTTTTATTATTACATATATATTACTTTTAATTTTGCCCGTGAAGCTACATTCATTATTCCTCTTTTGTCCTCGCTCTTATCTGATTTCAAAGCGAGCCACGTAAAAACGGAAGAAAAAGCATGAGGGGAAAAGATGTGCTCTTAAATCCGATAGCTTGAACGAGGAGGGTGAGAAACGAATGTTTTTCTCGTGTGTTTTTATCGCTGTGCGGTAGAGAATGTGTTATCACGCTTTTATCCCAAAAAGATCACCAACTAATAAAATTGCTCCTTCTTTCCATTGAGATATAATTTCTGTCCATATTGACGCTGAAAAATTATCCTTTTTTTACTCTTCTGAAGTTTTCCTCGTTTTTAAAAATACGCTCTGTTTCCATTCACTCTTTTCTTGTGAGAACATACATTTTCCACCGTAGTAAAATTAGAAGCAAACCTCGGCGGAAATTAATACGCGAATTATGACACCAACCTTTAATAGAAAATAATGTTTAGTTAAGTATTCTTAATTTGAAAACTGTTGAGGGAAATGAAGAAGAAAAGGAAAATCCCGCCATTCCACAAAATAACCTAAGGAAAACTTAATTCTCGAAAAGTATGTTTTCAGAAAACGAATGTTTCTCCTCACACGGAAAAACGGATAATAAAGCCGCAGATTCTAAGTTCTCGCCAACGCTTGCTTGCAGTCAATTGACCACACCGTATTATCGAAATTATCATCCAAATCGGATTTTTTTGCTTCAGCAGTTCGCTTTTTTCCTGCTGCACCCCTCTTAAATGTGCAAATGTCAGGGCACTGCGACATGCAAATCGAAGCGGGAAAACAAATCCTTCTAAGAACTCGATTAGGCGGAAAAATTAAACTTAAAATCCGCTCAGAACGACATCAGAATGCGACGATTTTGTCCAAGAATGTTTAGGCGATGACTTTGACACTTTTTTCAGAAGTCTCTGTTAAACGGTCTGGCCTCGAACTGAAGGAGTAGGCAGGCTGACAACCGCCCATTAATCATTTAGCAAGCGGTGCGATCAGGTCAAAGACCTAATTTTTGCGCCCAGCTTAACCGCAAAAAATCGCGCTAAAAAGACCAATTTCTGCGACCGACACTCAAGAATATCTTCTTATCAACAAAATTAAAAAAATGCTCTAAGTTTAGAATTTTAATGACAGTCAAAGTTTTTGAACAATTATTGAGTTTTAATTTAAGTTGATCAAATCATATTTAGTTGTTCATAACCAATCAATTTACTATTTTCGTGAATTTTAGTAATTTTGACCATTGCTCTCGGCACTTTTTTTGGTTGAAAATTAATTGTTTATCTTCAGCTTCGAAAAGGTCCTAATAAGTTAACAAGTATCTGTAGATGCTTTACAATCTATTGCAAATGCAGTACAAGAACCGTCTCTATAAGTAATGTTTGATTATCCTTGATTATTTTTAAAGACATAACCACTCAATTTTTCGTTTTAGTTTTTATAGCTGAATTTAATACAACTTACTTGATTTTCACCCGTTCTTTTTCCAAGACCTTATCTCATACTCACATTGCTGTGTAATCCTTGAGGAAAGAGATCCATTGTGGCTTTGCAATACGCGGTAGTGCCGACAGAAAGGGGATTATTCGAAAAAAAGTCGAAATTCCCCCGGGGACGTTCCTCAAGATGAGGAGGAGGAGGATGAGGGGATGATGAGGCGACGCAACTCATAGGGGGAGGTCCCGCGGAATCAAGTTAACGAAAGCTTCAGAATGATCGCCACGTTGTCGAGGGTTTTCCGAGTTTTCCTCCGAAAATGTTGCAAATAAATGCGAGTATTATTTTCCACGTAACGTATCATTTTTAACAATCGAAGAAAATGTCCTGCCCCACGTAACTGGGTTTCAAAAACGCGAAATAATGCTGAAAAGACTTGTCGAACTCAGAGCAGTCGTGATAATCTGTAGTCCAAGTTTCAGTAGTGTAATCGGAGGGGCATCTCACTGGGCAAGAAAAAAAAAAAAAAACACATTGGATCTAGAGTCCAGACTCTTGAAAACATTGACAAGAAAAAATACTCTTGATTCAATCAGATTTAAGCTTAAATCTGATTGAATCAAGAGTATTTTTTCTTGTCGATGTCTTTAAGAGTCTGGACTCTAGATCAAATGTGTTTTTTTTTTTGTTTTTTTCCAGTGCTCGTTTGAATGTGTTATATGTGAAGCAGAGTTGTTCCTAAAAACCTTATACACTGAGAAAATTTCCGGGAAAAGGGTTCGTAGCGAAAATTGCGTTTAAGAAGAAAGCTTGGATTCAAATTTCCTTTGTAAGTCACCGTCAGTGGCCAGGAAGTAATGATGAAAACTTGACCTTCATTTTTTTTCAACATGAGCTCTTTTCCCGGAAAGCTCCTCAATTTCTGGTGATTTTCACAGACTTACCTGGTACAATAAGCAAATATCACACTGATCTCGATCGTAAAAATTATTTTGTTTGTGGCAAACGTAAACCTCCAGAAATTTTTTTAGAGTTTTCCCCCTTTTTAAATCAATTTTTGATTTTCACATGCTGCTCACTGGTCGCAATTTCGTTAACTTGAAAAATTAAGCACCGTAAATGGACCGCATTAAACAGAAAGGAACCAAGCCACATCAGCTATTGCCATATTTAATTGGGCACTTTAATTTTTTACCCAAGAATGGTTTTGCGGATTTTTCTGCAAATTTCAGTGAATTTCCTGCGTAGTACGAAGCAAATTCCTCAAAAATGTCAAAGGAATTCGCCAAAACGTTCTCTCGTAAAAAAATTATATTGCTCTATTAAATTTGGCAATACCTGATGTGGCTTGGTTCCTTTCTGCTTAACGCTGTCCAAATATGGTTGTTTTTTCGGAAGCCTGACAACCCGGCGAAGGGCGGGTATATTGTATATTCGCGTGCGCTGCGTTTTGTTTCAGATCACCTCAGAGGCGCCCCGCGCACCCCGTTCCCCCCTTAGGCCTGAAAGGGGGGAACGGGGAGCCAAACAAGACCTGGCCGATGTAGGCATGCAAAATACAGGCATAATCAATTAAAGCTGGTTCTGCTGATGTTCCTAAAAGCGTCATCGACAACTGCAAATAGCGGATCTGCTGTGTAACACGCCTCCTTGAATTCAGTCCCCTGTTGCCGAGTGTGCAATCCGAATTTCTCGCAGCGAATCTCCTTTTGTGTAGTTTAGATGGACGTGTTTCTGTCAAACGGAACTATGTGCATTGAGACATGAGCCCTGAGACCCATAAGAATCGTGCATAACAGGGCTCACGTCATAATGCACATAGTTCCGTTTGGCATAAATAAGTCCAGATTTGACATTGTTCCCAGTGAGAAGTCTCCCTTTCGTGTGCCCTTTCGCTCTGGCCTAGGTCTGGGACAAACAGCCCCTATGCCAAGCTTACGGGATTCTATTTTTGGTGGAAAGAATCTAGATTGTGCCGAAAGAGACTCTTTATGCAACTTTCGAAGTCATCTTGGAAAGCGAATCGAAACGTATGACGCAACTTGTTGCCTTCAAATTTTTGATCCGGTACGCCCGTCATTTTTGACGCCATTTTGGAGCTAGGCGGGTTAGGAACTTTGGTTTTAAGTAGTATTTTGGGTTGGAGCAGATCGAGAAAGAAACTTTGAGGGAAATCGGAGAAAATCTACACTTTTTACTCTCTGTGTATCACATGGTCAGAAGTGTTCGAAGGTCCCTCCATTTGCGGAAGGGGGGGGGGGGAGGTTGCCATAAAATATCAAAAATTATAATTTGCAAGTAACAATTGATTGAGTTGTATATATGATTTACATGCCTCCCTACATTTAGTAGCCTCGCAAGAAATTGACACTTGTCTGCCAATGCACTAGAAATAAGTTGTTTTTTTCGGCTCTCTCCCCAGATAAAAATGGGTCCTTTTCCCCTCGTGATGTCCAGAAATTCCATCGCTGTTTGAGTTAAAGCAGACGACCTCTTAACTAGCCTTAACAACAATCTTTAACTCCAAAATGTATTAATATCCAGTTTTTATTCGGCCTCGTGCACACAATACAGCACAGCATACCTCTAGCTTCCGAAGTAATGCGATGGCTCATCGAATTCCGATCCCCTTCCGCGTCGAGATGAGCTTGCAGCTTTCCAAGAGACCCTGAACGGAATCCTCGGCAAATCGACCCCGTATCGTGGAGGAAGAGGACCTTAATTTCCCGCCAGACTCGGTCCTCCGTGAAACTCGGTGAAACTGATGGCTGAAAACAATTCCGTCGGAATCGCAATAAAATGTCCCTCGCTGGAAGGGAACAATATTAAAGGCGCGTAAGTGCACTTTACAATCCGCTCAGAATGACTTTATCAACAACTTTATCCACGAGACAATCTTGGAGATAAACTTTTCACATTCCTCAATGCGGAACGCGCCGCCGTGTCGGTCTCTGGCACGCATCCCCGCAGCACGTCGTTGCCAACTTCCAAGAAAAAATTATACCAACTCGAGTTTCATTTATTGATACTTTTATCCCCCTTTATTTTGTTCTTTTTATGAAGGCTCCTTACGTTTCTCTTAATAAAATCTCCTTGTCACGGTTTCTGGGACTGGTAAATTCACGGATTTGCTCATCATCAGGGAAAAGAACATATCTGAGAAAGTCGGGGATTTCGTCAGGGAATTAGTCTCAAAAACGGGAAATTTTCCCCTAGCTCCTCTCGATATTATTTTGTTTACAATGTTCCCGATCCACGTTGACTCAGCGCTTCTGATGGGCTTTATAGATAAAGAACTGTGTAAAATTTTTATGTCAACTCCGATGAGCAACCCTTGGGTTTCCATCTTGGATTTCTGAAAATCAGGGAAGAAAGCTCTGCTATAATTTCAGACCCCGTTTTCTATGTTCTAAGCTAAATTCAACTCAATCAAAAACTAAAGTAACCCCAGTGAAAAGAATATTGCTCTCAAATTTAGAATTTTTCGACTCACGTTATGGAACGTCCACGAAAGGTCTAATTAATAGATTCACCGTGATTACAGTTTCAAAGAATCTGAAGAACAAGGTGAGCCAGAACTGTTAGTAGGAAAATGAGGGTACCTTTATGGAAGTAGCGAAAATTTTGTTGCGCGAATAAATGTATCCTCTTCCGGTGAATGTCTGAGACGACTCAAAAATCGTCGCTTCACTGGAGTAATCTTAATTTTCACATGAACCATGTTCTCCGTTCAACTCCATGCTTTTCGCGGATCATGTGAAAATATAGATACGCCCTCATGTCAGAGGAGAGACGAAATTAGTGCAAGTGTAACAAGCTCTTCTCTCGTGATTAAAGAAGAGGAAAGAAAAAGCTGAAAATTTTAATTAGCCATTGAAGCAAGCGCACGGGTGTAATGAGCCCTTGTCATATCACTGAAAAAATGCCCCGCTCCGAAACTTTGAGACGTCCGATTCAAGAGGCAGAGAAACAAGAAAATGAGAATAGAAAAGAAAATAATAAAAAATCTGGCAATGGTGCATTTTCATTTTCGAGGAGGCCCAAAGTATCATTCAGTGAGTATCTAATCCATGAGGAGGGAAGAAGAAGAAGCGTAGAGGAATGCGCAGGTATGTAAATTTATTTTTGCTGCTCATTTTAATTAAATTCAGGATGATTGTCGGCGTCTCATTTGGTGTCCCGACTGCAGCGGCCTGCACCTCAGCTAGGATGCCGGATTTTCAATTGCCTCCAAGCGATCGAATGGATTACAAAACAAACACTTCGCATCACTTCTCAATCCAACTATTGATTTTTCAAGTATCGTCTTTTAGGAGTGAATGTATCCGCAACAGATTTATCTTTATAGTTATCAAAGTTATCAGTGGGTCGATTGTTGCAATTGAGGGGTAAGGAGGGATACCATCGGTGGAAGCGGGTGGTTGCAATGGACAAAGGAGGTAGGTAATAGGCAAACTAAAGGCAATACAGAAACCCTTTAGGTAGTCCATCAGTTTCCCCCTTAGTCTGTCAGAACCACCCTTTTCAACTAATAGGATCGCTCCATACTCCCTGTGTCTCCTTTGTCTATCGGTTTCTCTATCTATTTCAACAATCAGCTCACAGAGTTGATCTCTTCTCGGCAATCAGAAAACACCTCAATCTATATCTACTGATCCTCTAGATGTGTGTGCGTATCCATCCACAGTTCATTTAGTGCAACGTATACTTGGTATGTAAATGACCGGTACCTTTTCGAGCGATGGACCGCCGACAGATGGATATGCTTTATCTATCACTCGTATCCAGTACATAACGTAAATGATCAGGCTACAGGCCACAGGCTAGTGGTCAGCGCATTTTACTGTAGCTCCCGGATTCGAGTCCAAATCACGGAATTGACGAGTGGATCTGCTGAAATAGTTCCTTCTCGGCTCTTATCCATGAAAATTTGAAAAACTTAGAGCGTGGATGTTTCTATTCCCTATGGTTTCTTTCGTATACACTGGAAAAAAAACATATTGTATCTAGAGTCCAGACTCTTAAAAACATCGACAAGAAAAAATACTCTTGATTCAGTTGGATTTTTGCTTAAATCAAGAACAAAGCCTCTTAATTTTAGCCGATTTCCTTTTGATTTAAGCTTAAATCTGATTGAATCAAGAGTATTTTTTCTTGTCAATGTTTTCAAGAGTCTGGACTCTAGATCCAATGTGTTTTTTTCCAGTGATCGATAGCTGTAGGTTTCAGGCGAACTCTGGATCCAAGAGACTTTTCCCAGTGAAATAGCACGAATCGTTGTTCCTGCGGACAGACATATGTGTGACATCTGAATCCGGCCGGTCCACCTCGAGGACTGTCCAGGGAAAGGATTGGCAACACCGAGAAGAGGACACCGGTTCTTAATTGGCGAAACGTGTTCATGTATGAGTGCGCGGGGATAGGGAAGCGGGAGATTAGAACCGGTGGAGCTTCTTTCCCCCGCCCCTCCGCTCATTTCGCCGATTATTTACTTTTATGACGCTTAATTAATTCGGATAGATATTTTTGCAGCCGAGCCGTGGTACAGCTAACAGCACCTTGCTTTCCTCCGATGGTGACCAAGAGCGAGGCTCCCTGCGCCACTGTTGACAGAGCCGGCATTTATCGCCTCAATCAGATGTTTTAAAGGACTATCAGCCCCTTATTATCCTACTTGATGGCTTATTTGGATGACGGCCGACTCGACTTATTTCATCTGGAATCCAGTTAGAATCCCTGACAATCCGATCGGAAACCTGGGAGCTTTCAATCAATTTTAGAGGACCCAGAAATTCAAGGGAAATAGTTGAGGTTCTCTCTAGATGGACTTATACTGCCGTGCTAAGGAAGAACGTCGTATGAACATTCGATAATTGCCAAATTTTCTCCGATAACATGTTTATTTTGGAGGAAAATTGTGAATGTCTTTCTGTGAAATTTTCAGACATTTTACATCAAATTACAAGCAAAATTATCTGAGAAATTGGCGGGAAAATATTCAAAAGTTTTCCTGAAAACTAGTGATTTGTCGGAGGAAATTTGGCAACGCCTGAAGGTTCATACGGCGTTTTTCCTTAGCACGGCAGTATAGTCCTAAGATCAGATTTTATGTTTTGAGCTCGAATGCCTGAACCTCATTATCGCCACTTCATAAAATCAATCGCTACTATTCCATGAGTTGGACTGCATTTTGCAATTTGGAACTATAAATTCTAGCCCGGTTTAAAAACAGCATATGTGCTATTAGTTTCCCTGCAGTGCACATAAGTGTTTTTCCAGGAGAACCAGAATTTACAGTTCAAAATTGCAAAATGCAGTCCCTCGGGCTGCGCTAAAAAAATCGGGCTGTATCTACGAAAACAAGACTCGACTGCGACATTTTCCAGCTACATGCTTTAGCTCCAGTTGAAAGGTTTTTATGACACAACCCTAGTATAGCTTTTCACCCGAACATGAGTCTATCAAAATCGATGAAACTCGGGAGGCGACGATGCGTTGCGACAGTCTGACGGGGTTCTCCGTCTCAGCCGCGAGCTTTTTCGTCGTCTGGTGCGCCGGCGGCGGCGGCGCTGCGTTGCGGTGAGGTGAGCGACAGAGAGCTCAGACTTTCAAATTGGATAATGAGTTAGCAGCCCGCCAAAGTTCCCCATCTCGGGTTCGCAGTTCATCGCCCATTACACCGCTCTGTCACCTTTGGCTTCCCCCTCGCGCCCCCCGCCAACCCCCGCCCTGTCTCCGCTCTCATCTGCGTGTTAATCAGCGTCGCGCACACGATCCAGGCCTAATCAATACCTCCAGTGGTATCCCTGTCTGACTCCAAGTCGGCGTATCTTAAATTGAACCGCATTTTGCAATTAGGAACTTCGATTTTCTGCTCGCTTTAGAAACGGCGCAACTGCCATTAGTTTTTCTGTGTAGATAAGTGTTTTTGAAAATTGGTCAGGAATTTTAGTCCCTAATCGCGAAATTCAGTCCAGTTCAGCGGCGTCGTATCCCGGATGAAGCAACGTAACTCCATTTCTAGGTCGCAAAATCGACTGCAAAAATGCAATTTACGAGGAGAAATTCGGCGGCATTGAATGGTAGTTGCGTTCTTTCATGAGAGAAAGACCGAAAAGCTATGCTTACCGAATGTATCGACTGGCGCTTTGCCGCACGACATGAGGAAACAGAGGCGTCAACGAAACCGTTGAAGTGATTCGCCTTCAAATACCCGGGTAGGCAAGATGGGCTCCTTCGAGCACGAATAGTGGTATCTGCAACAGCAACAGTAACATTGCCCAGCTACAGTCGGACTACATTTCTGCCGTGCAACGCAAAAACGCTGTAAACGCCATTTTACATTTTTTGGAAACAATGTATCATAGCAGATAAACGTGTGTACCTTGGGACAATGTCATTTCTGAATTCTTTCGCAAATAGACTATCAAGATCTTAACCTGAAAATTTGAGATGCATGGGTAAAACAGTTTTTATTTTATAAAGTGTTAAGTTCCAAAAAACGAGGGAAAATCATGATGGATTTACGGCGTTCTTGCTTAGCACGGCAGATTTCGCAACAAGAATTCACTATTTTTGACTCAATTCAGGAGCAATTTACGTGCTGTTAATTTTCTTTGTAGATAGCTAAATGTCAGTGATTTTATTGAGTTAGTTAGTTAGTTAGTTAGTTAGTTAGTTAGGTTAGGTATATTTTGAGACATTCAGTGTCACAGGCTATTAACGTCTATACAGAGAATTTTGAAAATGGGAGTGTTGAGTCGGAAGAAGCGGCCTTCCATACATATACGTTACTGTGGCGCTCTGCGACATTGAAACGCCATCTGTGCCTATCCACCCAAAGGATATCAGGCAACTGACAACGTGTCATATAGAATTCTATAGAATAGCATCCTTCAAAACATAGAATTAGTTTATTTTGAAAGTGCCGGCAAGCTACATTTCAAGCGTCTCATTCCTAAAATTTTATAGAATATTTTCTATCTAATTTTCAAACCAGTTCAAGTTGTAATCAGAGTACATTTCACGCGAACAGACCCATTCTGTCTTTAAAATTACTTCGATCGTTTGCCATTAAAAGCTCGTTGCCTGTTTTTTCCGTCCTCTTCGACGCCGGAATAGGCACGACATTGCTATCCTTGTGTCCGTAGGCGCACTGCCTCAGAAGTTGGATCAATTTTTCCAGCCGTGAATTGCTCACGTGTAATTCATGTTGATATCATTCGGTCTGATATTCTCGTTAGTCCTTCGCCAGAACTTGCCTAAAAAGGGCAGCGCCCCGCACCGCCGACCTCTCGTCTTTAGCGCGGCTACAATCGTGAAGGCATGTACAGTTGCAGAGTGATTAGCGGGGTTCATTCCTCGTTTCGTGTTTAACGAGCATCTCCAGGTTATTGTAATAGCGCGGGATTTTCGCGAGGAACGGCCGGGTCGCTCTGAGAAAATAACGAGAAAAAAATTGACGGTATGCTCGATCTTGAAGAGCAATAAAAACAACGTTTAATAGCTTCATAAGCGCTGACAATTATGGCGCGGACGAAAGTTAGTTTGGTTAGCGCGGGGGAGCCACGGAACGGTGAAAAGCCGGGTACGTTATTAACCGGGAAGGCGGAAGGTCGTATTGTGCGCCTCGTGAATGCGTGGAAAGGAAGGAGGAGAGAATAAAACCCGACACACAGATCGTCCAGAATAGGGTCTCGGTGACCAAAATCGAATTATAGGAATGAACGAAATCAGTCGTCGGTCATTGCTCTATGCGGAAACACAAGAAGAGAAGTTACGGGCTGTATGGAATACCGTCCGCTCCGGGCTCAGAGGCCGAAACTTCCGGGTGCTGGAGCCGGAGCTCCGATTGCTCCCGGTGCTACGCCCGGAACTTTCGGCCCGGAACCCGGACGGTACGTCTATGTAATCCGTAAGTACGGCTTCCACGGCTGGAGTTTTTTTTCGGTGAACGAGGTGGTTCCAACAACTCGCAGTTCTAATGGAAAAACCGGGATTCATCAGGTTATGGAAAATGCTCGGTGAGAACAGTTGGTTAGAGAATTGACGTTAAAATCGGGAATTTGTTCTCTCTCCGTTTCGAGATCAAATCATTTTAAAAATTGGCGATTCATGCTGATTCGGCTTTAAAACATCAAACCAAACATGAAAACGTGAATTTTCCCCCCAAATTTTGGGGGGGATATTCTCGCATGATCATAGGAACATAAGATGGAAATTTAACAAACAGAAGAAAACATTGCCAGCCTAATTTTATTGTTTTTCGTGATCAATTATAGGTGTAGAGAGGCTGTGGAAAAGTCCCGCTCTGTGGGGCGCGATTTTCCCGTTTTTAGAGATATCTTGAAATCTGCTGATCCTATAGTGTTTCATTCCGTCCAGAGACAAGAGACCCTCCACTCGTAGCTCGGCTATTGTGGAAGCTTTTACTTTCGGGACTTCAACAATTAACTTTTGACCTCCCTACATGGTTGATGTTTAAAAACATGTAGGCAGTTTCGTTTTGCGAACAAGCCAAAACAAGTCGAAGTTTGGGAAACTTGTTTAGCTCATGACGTCACCCGAAGCTCATCCTCCACCATGTAGGTAGGTCAACAGCCGAAATAAGAGTTATGACTGTTGCTCCCTTATAATCGTCCGTAAGGAAGTGTTGAATCCCCGAAAGTAAAAGCTTCCACCTGTCTCCAAGAGGCCAGTGGAGGGTCTCTTATCTGTGATTCCGTCTCAAATTTAACATCTAACCTCAAAAATTACTGCATGTCCAATGTCCATACTCTCTCCATACAGGTACTCCAGGTCGAACCACTGTGTGACGAAGGCGAGTGCGGGGGCAGAGGAAGTGTCGGCCGGGAACTTTGTTTACACCGGGAGCGTCCGGCGTCCGGACTCGGGTGCGATGGCCCGGGCATGCTCATGGAGCGATCATGTACGCTCGCATGTTGTTCGCATGTAGTGGCCTTTTTGTAGTTGGCAGGATAGCGCACACAGGGCGCAGGGGCAGGCGCGCACCGCTAATCTGCCTACGTTATTGAGGGACGGCGGGGGGGGGGGCGATCGGGGGCGGGGGCCGTACGGAGTCCAATTAGTGTCCGGAAAGATGACGTAGGGCGTTGCGTTTTCCCGTGGTCGCCGTCCCGGGTCCCGCGGCTGTCGGGCTTGTCGTCAACTGGAGATCGCCACGCCGCACAAGGGATCAAGTCAATCAAAGAGCTCGGACTCTCAATTTTTGACTCAAACTGTACACTTTGATCTTTATTTCGTCAAATTTTAATTATAAGGGCTGTTTTTTAATAAAATTTCACGAGAAAACCAATAAAACCACTTTCAGAAGCTCAAAGTTGGATCCAGTCAATCACAGACGTCGAACCTGCAATTTTTGACTAAAATCGTACATTTTGATGTTCATTTCGTCAAATTTTAATTATAAGGGCTGTTTTTTAATAAAATTTCACGAGAAAACCAATAAAACCACTTTCAGAAGCTCAAAGTTGGATCCAGTCAATCACAGACGTCGAACCTGCAATTTTTGACTAAAATCGTACATTTTGATGTTTATTTCGTCAAATTTTAATTATTAGGGCTGTTTTTTAATAAAATTTCACGAGAAAACCAATAAAACCACTTTCAGAAGCTCAAAGTTGAATCCAGTCAATCACAGACGTCGAACCTGCAATTTTTGACTAAAACCGTACATTTTGATGTTTATTTCGTCAAATTTCAATTATTAGGGCTGTTTTTTATAAAATTTCACGAGAAAACCAATAAAACCACTTTCAGAAGCTCAAAGTTGGATCCAGTCAATCACAGACGTCGAACCTGCAATTTTTGACTAAAATCGTACATTTTGATGTTTATTTCGTCAAATTTTAATAATGAGGGCTGTTTTTTTAATAAAATTTCACGAGAAAACCAATGAAACCACTCTGAGAACCTCAAAGTTGTGTATAAATTGAGTTATGAGCGTTGAAAGTTTCCGAATTTTGTCCGACCTTCCGGATTGTCCGGGTCCACTGTGCGGCGACGGTGCTGCCCCTCGCGGTGGAGGCGGGGATTATTCGTTTGCGGAGGAATGCGCGCAGCGGGCAGTCCGCTTTTTAATTGTGCCACTGTCAGTGGCTCAGCTTTGAGGCCCGGGCTCCGCAAGCTCTGCCCCGTCCCCGTCCCCGTCGCCGGCTCCGGCCCTTGGCAGTCCCATTCTCCGCGGATCGCCCGCTCGGGTCCCGGCTCCTTAACTACCGTCGTTGCCGCTCTCCTCCGCCTCTTCGGAAATGAAGGTCGCTAATGTTGTCGCTCTCCTGGTGGAGGGGCCTATCTCCATTTCCGCATGACTCCCGGAAAGCATGGGTTTATCTGTAAAACAAGGCTCACGTAGAAATTGAGATACGGCCTCATGTCGGAGGGGTGACGAGGTAATCCTGATGTGGCTTCCGGTCATCATCGAGTCTGCAATTCTGCATCGATCATCTTTGGTAGTATGTATAGTTCTAGACGTGGTTTTCTTCTTTCCCGAGTCCAAGTTGAATTCGGAACAAGCTTTGACCGAGATCCGCCGAAAATCACACTTTTAGCGTGACTGTCATTCATCTCTCAGCCGATGTCACGGATACCTCTTGGTTCGGTTTGTTTACATCGGTCCACAAAAGCATCCAGGAAGCCTAAAACTGATTAACCAATCAGAAAGAATCAACAACATGGACAGATCCAAGGGTGGGCAACCACCGTGCGTGCACCAACCGTGCTTATGGAACGTACGCACCCTCGAAAAAAAGAGTAAGGGAAAAGGGAGAAAGAAGGGAGGAGGGCATGGAGGAAGGAAGAAAGAAAGTCGCTTGTATTTGGTAATTATTCGTGACGAAATTGACTCAAGCTGCGTATACGATGCTTTGTGATTTGGACAATTTTCCGGAGGAAGCCCCTGGACCCCCCGTTCCCCGTCCGAAGCAGTGCTCCCATTCCATAATTGTCAAAAGTTCCGAGATTATATTTTGATTTTTTCAAAAGTTCCAAGAAAGTTGCGAAAAATGCAAAAGATCTCGAAACTTTGTGGAATTTCAAAAGTTCCGGGAAAAATTCCGGAAAATCTAAAAAAATCCGAACTTTGGAACCAGTTCCGGGAAAAGGGAGCAATGGCTCCAAGTGTCTGGATCCGCCTATAACAAAGACATGACAATACTTTCCCTATGCAAGTAGCCTAGAGCGAGGCTCATAGGGGTTTCCGGCTATGGAGCGTGATTCTGAAAGGAAGTGAATGTGGCAAGGCGGTGAAGGATTACGTTTCCCGGGGCAGGTTTTAGGCGGGAGGCGGCGGCGGCGGTGGCCGGGAGCGCGGATCCGGAGCGGAGCCCCGCTCTCGGCGGATGGAAGCATCCCGACGCTGCGCTGCGCCAAGAAGAGGAGAGAAGCCTCCGAAGGTGGAAAGTCACGGACACGACAATCAGACCATTTCTTTTGTTCCAGCCTCGACTCAACTTTATATCGTTAACGTCCACCTCCCCCCTCTCCGCGACTCTCTCCGCGGCTGCCTGCGCAGCCTTTTTTCGTTTCGTCTTAAATAATAATATATGGGATGGCAGTGTCACAGACGTTTAACTCTCGCAGGAGACATGATTTCAATTAAGCGACTCCGTCCTCCGTCCGCCGTCCGGTCCCGGTCGTCCCTCCGGGTCGGCGATTTGCTCGCTCCCCGCTGCAGGGCTCCCGGCTCGCGGAGGTGCCGCGCCGCCCAATGCCCTAGCCTCCGCGCATCACCAGTACACTGAAAACAAGTTACGGGCTATATAATGTAGACATATCGTCTGTTCCGGGCTCAGAGGCCGAAAGTTCCGGGTAGTGAACTGTATCTTCGATCGCTCCGGGTGCTAAGCCCAGAACTTTTGGTCTATGAGCCCGGGACGAGGACGGTATGTCTGCATGTACAGCCCCCGCAAGTACGACTTCCACGGCAGGAGTTTTTTTTTTTTTCCAGTGTAGTGTACCTGTATAGGGAGAGTACGGACATGTCGAAATATGGATATGGAGCTCTTAGGTCCCCAAAAAAACCAAAAACCAATCTTTGAAAACGAAAAATTTCACTGCAAACCTTCAGACTCCAATACCAAACCAAGATGACCCAGAATATTCAAATGAGCGTTCCTCCGCGGAATTGAGTGCAAAAACTAAGTAACATTCTGTCAAATACGTGCTTTACTTAGTGTGGGAAGTCAGCACAATATTATAGTTCCTCGGGGATCCGATCATCATGCATCCGTAAAACGTGCGTAATTACCCGTCTCACCGTTTTGTGTCACACAATCTGCATTAGACTGTGCCGAAAGGAACTACATGCACGGAAACCCCGTGCTTACATAGTTCCATATACCGTAAATACAGTCCAATCCATCTTCCAGAATTGAACGCTCTTTATCGATGCAGTGCTCAGGCAGTGAAAATATGCAATTTCGGTCTGTCATCGTGTTTCATCGTGTAAGTACCAAGACGCCTTTGTTTCTGCTCCTGAATTCAGTCCGATTTTCAGTCGCTGGATTTCTAACTCTAATTTTGACGAGGCAACAAAGGGCCACCGTGCGACGATGCGAGAGCACAGGTATCTCTTTTTCTTATTGGTAATTGCGTGAGATTCACTTTGCCCCTACGTTGCCGGATCAGCATTTTCTCGCCCGTGCGGACGCCAATAAAAGCGGATTCGGCGCACGAGCCGGCAGCGTCATGCGTGGAGCCCCATAAATTATTTTAATCGCATGTCCAATCCATCCTCATCAGAGGCGAATAAAAAGCTCTCGTCGGCCGGCACCTTGTCACCAGCTCCGCCTCCCCCGCCCGCCCCCGCCCACCGCGCCGCCGCTGTCTCCGCCTAGTTAGTTTTAATTGTTTGATTGACCCGTCCCAGTTTTTCCTCCTCATTTCGCTGCACTTGAAAGCTCATTAAATTAATTTAATTAGTCGGCCGATCGAGATTGTCGGACGCCGCCGCGCTGAATCGGGGATCCGGGATTTCATCTCGTGACCGAGGATCCCGACCTCGGACCCGGATTTTTCTCGACGGGACAGGACAGGGTCGTGGATGACCGGACGCGCTTTTCTTTCTCGGCGACAGCGATGCCCGCTTCACGATTGTGTCACTCCGCGTCCCGGCCGGGACGGTCCCGTCCGTGAATGCCGCCCCGCCCCTACCCTCACCGCCTTTTTTCTGCCCGGTCCCTGCCGATACGTCAATGACATCTTTCAAATGTCATTCGCAGTCGTTGCTCAGCGATACAACTTTCAACCCTGAAACACTTCGACCTAGCTCTCCTTCTCATCTTAAGTGGTTGAAAATGGCTTCGGGAACTGTCATCTTTGCATTCATTTTGTAAGCTCATCTCAGTGTTAGTTGGATTGCATTTTGCATTAAGGTGCATAAACTGTAACCCGTGATTCAGCCGGTTAATCATCCCAGAGTTAAATACAATGAATGCCAAAATTTCAAGATTCTCCTCTTCATTATTCGCTCCGAAACAGTGGAAACAAAAAACACATTGGATCTAGAGTCCGGACTCTTAAAAACATCGTCAAGAAAAAATACTCTTGATTCAATCGGATTTTTGCTTAAATCAAGAACCAAGCCTCTTAATTTGAGCGGATTTCCTTTTGATTTAAGCTTAAATCTGATTGAATCAAGAGTCCTTTTTCTTGTCAATGTTTTCTAGAGTCTGGACTCTAGATCCAATGTGTTTTTTTTTTCCAGTGTTGCCGACCATTTTCATCGGTTGGAGAATGAAAGTTCGACCCCGGGAAAACATGTTCAAGCAATGCTTCCCAGCGAATGTTTCTTAAATGACATTTCTACAGGCACGGTTCGATATTTTCTGTCACCTCGGAGGATCTTCGTTTTTCAAATGACGACTTTTCCAGTTCATTCAGGAGGAGGATATCCTCCACCCGACTGAAATGTTGAGAAAATAGAGGGAGTACTCTAGCATATTCTGTGGGGGCGATGGGCACGATGGGAGGGGGGATTTAGGAGTGGGGTGGCGGGCGGCTGGGTACATGTTACCGAGGCTGGGAGGTGTCGGTCGAAGGTGGAACTGTGGAAGGTAGGGTTTGGCGAGAGGGTTTACATGGAAGCTAACAGGTTCCACTCGCTCTAAAAGCAAAGGAGCAAGTCGCACCGCACTAGTCGCCACTGTTTTCGATTGTGCAAAAATGTCTGTATTTACCTTAGCACAAGCAAGAAGTTGACCTCGGGATTGGTGCAGATTGGATCCTTTTTTCACCCATTACATGACGAATTTTCTCTAAAAGAAAAATAAAAAACAATGGAAAAATGAAAATGCACCTAAGCCGGAGAAGCGTGATTTAAAACTTGAAAGTATCCAGAGTCAATAATTGAAATTCATAAATTTATTAGAAATGCAGACGACAACACTCAATAACGAATGCATAATTCAAGTATTTTCTCTGAAAAGAGAGGCCTGTCCGTATTGAAATTGAGGACCTCGTCGGTGAAAGGGTGTAAGATGCTTGCAGTGCTGTTACAAGATAGTGCAATTTTCTGAACCATTTGCAGCGTATTCATAATCGATTTATTCCACACAATAGTGAGAACGAATTTGGAGCAGACTCGAGGAAAAATTCGTAGCATTACGGATACGTTACCTGCAGTTACGGAACTACATTGCACAATCTTAGAAGCATTCGAAGCCTCTTACATCCTTTTACCGAAGACGTCCCCAACTAAATGTGTATTGTTTCAACATGATGGGGAAATCTTAGGTGTTGAAAGTGGCGACCACCCCTACACACTCCATAAACACTGGAATGGCAAAGATATTTCAGCAACTCGAATTCGTTTTTATAATGAGGGGGTGATAACAAAAGGGGAGGAACGGAACTTCTCAAAAATCCTGATGATTTCAACTGCAAATCGCGTATTCGTGAATCACCGTTTGCATCTTCGAGAGCACCTGTAGAAAATCTACCGAACTAGTTTTAAGGCAGCACGCTATCCTACCCAGTTCATTTTTGTGTTTTTTAACACTCTAAAGCGTGGATTTTGTTCAAACTTTGGAATCCTTTCGAGTTGGGTCCGGAGACGTGGCAACAATATGAGCGTTCAACTTGTAACTGAGCACGGGAATCAGAAATTCAGATGAAAATCTATACGTCGGGGCACCGCGCGTTAATTAGTCTTATCAAGATCTCCGACCTTCCCCACTCCCCGNCCCCCCCCCCCCCCCGCCCCCGATCACCCTGTTCTCGTTACACCCAGCGCGTCATTCCGGATTTTTCTCCATTCTGGAAGCGGATCGATTTATTGGTCCATCCGGAGAAGGTATATGGGTGCGGGCTCTCCACGCTTGCCGCGCTTACGCCGTTCCGTTGACCCTCAAGTTGGAAATCACAGGGTTGTCAGCGACCGGGAAAACCGGGAAAAGTCAGGGAAAAAAAATCAACCGGGAAAAGTCAGGGAATTTCGGTGTTGGTCAGGGAATTTCGGTGTTGGTCAGGGATTTTTCTGATTTTTCGTGGAATTAGGCGCGGGCGGTCTCGGGCTCGCGTTGCGGGATCAACTGACTACTTTTCACTTCAACAGACTGCGTCAGATCCATACTTAAAAGTCAGGGAAAAATATTGGAAAGTCAGGGAAAAGTCAGGGAATGGAAAAAAATAATTTGGCTGGCAACGCTGAAATCACGTTTTCTGTCGCGGCTACGAAGCTCTGCCGAGATTATTACGATCGGAGGCGAAGATAGTGGTGACAACAAGGCGTCCAACTGGGAATGGTGTCAACCCTGTTGACACCCATGGGTAGTTCGTAGCTCACCACTTTCGATGATTTTGTAAAATCTTTGGTAACGAAAAAAGTACACGGAGAAAAAAAACTTCGTGCGTAGGACCCGAAGTTAAGGTCATATGGAGCTCTGAAATTTTCGGATTGAGCATCTGAACACTTAAGGTCCAGCTGCTGAGGTTTGGATCACACATCTGAAAATTCAGTTCTTACATCTGAAGTACTTCGGTTTTCACACCCGAGCAACTTCGGTTTTCACATCCGAAAAACTTCGGTTCTCACATCCGAAAAACTTCGGATCTCACATCTGAAGTACTTCAGATGTAAGAACTGAAGTTTCAGATGTGTGACCCGAACCTCGACAGCTAGACCTAAAGTGTTCAGATGCTCAATCCGAAATCTTCAGCGATCCATATGACCTAAACTTCGGGTCCCACGCACGAGGTTTTTTTCTCCGTGTAGAAAATCCACATTGAAACATGTCTGACACTTTTTTCAATCATAAAATTGTTAAATCAGCAATTTCATTTTTTCCCTGTCGGTGGGAACCAGCCGTTGGGCTACGAAAGGCGCGCGGAGCCCAGCGCGATGTTAGCGCCCCTGGCCCGACGGGGGGCTCAGGGGCCGGTCGGAGGATGCCCGCGGGCCAAAGCGGCAGATTAACGAGAAGGACTCTGGCCGAAAGACAAGCTGCGTGACAGCGGCCGAGCGTGGGCGCGCGCGTGAATTGATCACCCACCAACGACCACGGCGACTGCGACGCGACGATTCGGTCACCGCCCTTCCTCTCCTCTGTCTGTCCGCACCGGCCGAACTAACCTCTCCCAATTTTCCTCCTCCCCACCCCTCAGACTCACCCCCCACAATACTGGTTTTTTCCCCCTGCAATACCGCTCTGCCGTGTTGAGGAAAAACACCGTATGAACATGGCGTTGCCAAATTTGATTCATTTATAAAGAGGGTTGCCTCAGGCAGGGTAAACTGGGAAATGTCAGAGAATTTTAAGAAGTCTGGGAAAATGACGGAAATGTCAGGGAAAAATCGTCAAGTCACCTTCATTTGCTGTTTTGGGTAGATTGGACATTTAGAACAACAAATATTGACTGAAAACCATTTCTATCCTTGTCTTTTTAACAATTTGACATTTGTTCAACTGTCAGGGAATTTCACCAAAATGTGTCCTAGAAATGTCAGGGAACTTAACTCTTCAAATTCTGTGGCAACCCTGAATAAAGTAACCTTGTCTTTTTAACAATTTGACATTTGTTCCATTGTCAAGGAATTTCACCAAAATGTGTCCTGGAAATGTCAGCGAACGTAACTCTCCAAATTCTGTAGAAACCCTGAATAATGTGCGAATTCATTGGAAATTATGTAAATATTTTGACAAGACATAAAAACAGACATGAAATGACGAAGTCATGCTACATTTCGCAGAATATAGACCCTCTATGACCATAAAATCGTTAAACTGAGGAAATTCAGCTAGCGGGGGCCCAAAAATGGCCCTTATTTTTATACCCCTCCTTTTAAAGAAAAATTATGCCCAACTTTCCTCCAAAATATATCTTTTATCAGAGGAAATTCGGCAACATTCGAATACACGTACGGTGTTTTTCCTTCGGACGGGAGCACGGCCCGACCTCCTTTCCTCTTCGCGCGCGCCTAATCTGCATTCGTTCATTTTTTAGCGACACCTTCTGCCCCTCGAAGCCCTTGAATATTTATGCATCTCCCCTCCTCATTCGTTTTCGGTTATTTCCGAGCCGGAGAGGCAGGTGTCGAAAGATGAAATATCTTCGCGATATTGAAGGAATAAAATAAATCTACGAGGGCTGTCCCAAAAGAAACCGGACTTTTGTCATAGAAGACGAACCGAGCGTCGTAATGAAGTTTTCTTGGGCTTGTTTGAAAGCTGATAAGCTACTGGAGATGCTTGTTTTTACAGAATGCAAAAATTCGTCTTGGTAAGGAAACTACACGCTTTGGAATAAAGGAAAGTCAAACTCGAGTTGCGATTTTTGTCTTTATTTCAAGAAAAATTTGGATAAAACTTAAAAATAAACCCAGGTTTTAAGTTAAAAACTTCGTTGCTCTCTTATTCAAATGCTTAAAAATAAGGAAATTAACATTTTAGGCAGCTTGCCAAGTCATCACCTATCCCCTTCAAAATACTCGCCAGCTTTGTCGATGCATTTTTGCCACCGTTTCTTCAATTGGAAGAAAAACTGTTGGAAATCCACAGGTTTGAATGATCGCAATTTCTTCAAGGTGTTCTCTTGAATTTCCGGAATGGTTTGAAAACGTCGACCTTTCAAGGTAGATTTAAGTCGCGGAAATAAGAAAAAATTTCACGGAGCCAGGTCAGGTGAATAAGGGGGATGAGGGAGGACACTCATGGCATTCTTTGCACAAAATTCGCGAATTTGGAGGGATGCATGGGCAGGTGCATTATCGTGATGCAGAAACCAGGAATTGGCTCCGTGTGATTTTTTCTTATTTCCACGACTTAAATCTACCTTGGAAGGTCGACGTTTTCAAACCATTCCGGAAATTCAAGAGAACACCTTGAAGAAATTGCGATCATTCAAACCTGTGGATTTCTAACAGTTTTTCTTCCAATTGAAGAAACGGTGGCAAAAATGCATCGACAAAGCTGGCGAGTATTTTGAAGGGGATAGGTGATGACTTGGCAAGCTGCCTAAAATGTTAATTTCCTTATTTTTAAGCATTTGAATAAGAGAGCAACGAAGTTTTTAACTTAAAACCTGGGTTTATTTTTAAGTTTTATCAAATTTTTCTTGAAATAAAGACAAAAATCGCAACTCGAGTTTGACTTTCCTTTATTCCAAAGCGTGTAGTTTCCTTACCAAGACGAATTTTTGCATTCTGTAAAAACAAGCATCTCCAGTAGCTTATCAGCTTTCAAACAAGCCCAAGAAAACTTCATTACGACGCTCGGTTCGTCTTCTATGACAAAAGTCCGGTTTCTTTTGGGACAGCCCTCGTAAATTCTCGTCGCTGGATGCAGTTCGCGCACCTGAAAAATTAACCCGCCTTCGCTACCTACCGCGAAAATCGGATGGAACGGTCTTAGGTACCGGCCTTATTTGGTCGTTGTAGCCGCTCCGTCGTTTCTCGGGCGAAAGAACCTATCGCTATTCGAAAGTTGCAAAATCCACTTAAAACTATTCCCCTTTTTACAAGAATGCACCTTTGCAATTTTCGCCCAACATTTTACTGATTTTCGCAAAAAAATTTGAGGAAAAACCAGTGAAAATTTCAGCTGGAAATGGCCAAAACGGCAGTCCTTTTTCCTTGATATTTTTTAATTACAGTAGACTCTGGATTATCCGGATCGATTTTGCAACCATGTAACTACGTACGCATTTCGATAAGTGAGCGGATCCGCGGAGAAGCGGTCGCAAGGCATATTGGCGCCTGCAAGGCAGAAGGAATACTTCACGCATTGCGCCAAACAGTGAGGTCGGCGTGGAACGAATTAGCGCCTGCTAGAGTGCATAAATACCTCTCGCATTACGCCAAACGCAGTGCAGTCGGTTAGTTAGCCTAAAACGCACATTAGCGGCTACAAGACTGCATGAATATTGAATACTTCACGTATTGCGCGCTTTAATCGTTGTATTGTAATTTATCGTTGTCGGCTACCATTCACAATCACCATTGATTTGTACAGTTTGGCGTTAACCTTTTAAATTCTTGTTGGTATGCACATGATGTATACATAATAAGAATACTGTGGTGTTGGTTGGTGGTGTTTGTGTTTACTGTCATTATCCGGATTTCTTTTTCATCCGGATCGGGCCCGGCACCAATTAATCCGGATGATCCAGAGTCTACTGCACATTACCGTTGTAGGATGTCAAATATATTTTTTTCATTGCAATATCTTCAAAGTACTAATTTCGAATTTCGTTTCTGTTCCAGGTCTGTTCGTGTCTCCTGCAAGTTTGTTTTTCTTCCACTGAACATTCACTATGAATTGGTTCTTACTTAGTGAGTTTAAATATTATTTATGTAACTTTCGACAATTTTTCATTACGAGGCGTTTAGATTTGTGGCCACAATCGCACAGTTGATTGGAGGTTTTATTTTCAAACAAGAAATATTTGTCAGTAGCCCTCGCTGGCTTGTAATCAAAAGTTTTATAACTTGTACATCTGGATGGGTGGGGCAGTCAGGGGCGGGGGTCAGCCCTATCTTAGTACTTTTTAGTTTTGTCCCAAAAATGTTTTCTCTTGTCAAGTGTAAATGATATAGAATAGAAGATCTCCTCGAAGGACTTTATAAAAAGTTAACGTCATCCTTCACGGTAATGCACACTATTTTTACTCCTAAGCTCTAACTTTCTCACCGGTCAACGAAACGCTATGCTATTGCATAGAACTTTTAGAAACCTAAATGGCTTCCGTTAGTTCGTACCCATCATGACCATTTCGCCTTCAATTTCGTGATAGGCAATGTGAGCGGCTTGGGAGCAGTAATAGTTTGCTCGTAGCAGTTGAGTCGCTTTCATTCCCGCTTGATCATAGCATGTACTCATTAAGACTCACCAATGAGGTCATCAAGTTAGTAGTAGGCCCATTTTAAGTGTTTTCTAGACCCCTTATACGACGTGTCCTTCTACCCCATCCCCACAAAAAGCTCCTACTTCCGCCCTCGTGCATTTGCTGATTGTTATCAGGCTGCTCAGCTCCAAAATTCTAAACAACTAGTATACTTACCAACATGGAAACAAGCATAAACCAACTACAGAAGAGCTCTTTTTTTCATACGTGAGCTGAGACGTACGGGCACAAAGGGTATTTATAGCTCCGGCGCACAGCGGAACGAAACAATGGGAGAGGTCAGACAAAATTTGGAAAGTTTCATCTTTCATATCCTGGAATATATGAAACGAAAAAGTTTAAAAGTGGTTTCACTAGGTTTTTCATGAAACTTCCTTTCCGAAACACCCCTTGAAATTGAAATCGTGACGAAGTAAACCTCAAAGTTTGCAATTTTTGTCAAAAATGTCATGTCCGCCCCTGTTAGTGTCTCGTTTCATTGTGCGGCGAGCCCTGCTCTCCGTCACGTGCACCCACTTGCATTTATCACACGCAGGTCATCCGAGTCGTGTGCCCCGATTCCAAAAAATTTCCATACCGAATTTCGGTACGACTCTGCGTCGTCATTTGAGCGGGACTTGAGCGTTTCCTCCTCCCGAGAAGCGGGCGTTTGATTGCGGGAGTCGTTGCCGGGCCCCAGCGTTGCCGATTTGCCGGAAATGCAGCCGACGCGATGGAGGGAAACGCGGTGGTGCGGCGCGGGATCTGGGAACGGCGTGCGAATCAAAAGTCGCAACACGTAGGGCAAAGACTGAGGCACTCGGGCTACTCGACGGCGGGTTCCGCGCCGCCGCACAGTGGTTCGAGTCAATTAGAAAGCTCGGACATGAATTATTTCTCTGAAACTGCAATTTTTCACGTTTGTTTCGTCAAATTTTAACTTTTGAGGGGTGCTTCTTGAAGTAAATTGTACGAAAAAACCAATGGGGCCATTTTTAAGGCCTGGAAATTTTGTAATAACGGAGTTATGAGCGTTTAAAGTTTCTGAATTTTGTCCGGCTTCTCCAATCGACTCGGTCCACTGTGCGGTGGAGGGGCCGGGGCCCGGGCGGCAGACCCCGGAGCAGACGTGACTGCAATTCGGAGCCGGCCACACTCGGCTCTAAATCATCGGCCCGGAGCACTGCCGCGCTGAGGAAAAACACCGTATGAACTTTCGAGAGTTGCCAAGTTTCCCCAGATAAAATGTTGATTTTTGAGGAAAGTTATAAAAATTTTTCCTTTAAATTTTCAGGAACTATAGGTGAAATTGCGAACAAAATTACCTGAAAAATTGAGAGGACAATTTTCATAAGTTTACCAGGAAATTCGCGTTTTATCGAAGGAAATTTGGCAACGCCTCAAGTTTCATACGGCGTTTTTCCCGAGCACGGCAGAGCAGGAGCCTCACTTCCACGTCTTGATTACTGTTTACCTTGTCTTAGTCCCCGCTCAAGCCACAAATGACGTCATTTCATCCTCGTCCCCAGCCTGCCCACCTGGAGTACCTATCTCGGAGAGTACGGCCGTGTCCAGAGACAAACAGACTCTCTGCTGTCTTGGTAATGGCGGAAGCTGCTATTTCCAAGATTTCAGCCGCCAACTGTTGAATTATCTACTATATAGAGTACTTTTATAGGGAGAGTATGGCCATTGGGCCCCATGGAGAGCTCTAAGGCCCAAAAACGACGGCGCTTTGTTTTGCTTTTTCATTATTGGAGGGGTCATTGCCACCTTGTGACGGTTTTGACAGTTCCTTACTTCTGGAGGCCCTTTTTGGAAGGGAGGTCTCAAAATAGCATCATGAATAGGACAAATTTTGCAAACCGCTAGGGAAATTCAACAGCACAACTTTAAAAACGGGCTCCTAGAAGGGATAGAATCATTTAATGATTTGCCACCGCATAAAAAATACATATTGTCACTTTTTTGCCCAAAATACCGGTCTCCGCCTTTTCATTTGTGGAAATGCCACGTTTCAGTGGTGAAAAAGCCACTCGGATAACCGAATAAACGGAAAATCGATGATCTACCACACTTTCCATGCAATTTGGGTAAAGATAGGCGATATTCCTCCCTAACTTAGAAAATGTGTCAAGTTTGGAGGGACAAGAAAATTGAAAGTGCCCCGAGCATCTGAAATTCGCCCGTTGCCAGCGTCTATTGTGTTGGGCAACTCGATAGCAGGGTCGCGGGTGTGAGCGGGGGTGGTACAAGGTGAAGCCCCCCCCCCCCCAAATTCAGCGATACTCACTCGCGATTGGTCGAAATCTCACGGGGAAACCCTCGACGGGATAACGGTCGGAAGGAGCGTCCATTGGCGGTTTCTCGTTGCGGTGAAAAGGTCGGATCACCGCGATAATTATCCGAAAACAAGAGCGGGACTCAAATGAAATCAAAAGCGATGGGCGAGCGTCCGCCGGTTTACGAGCGGAGATCGGACGCTGAATCGCATCGGTTATTATTCGGCGGTCATTGTGATTTTCCTGCGGCTTTAATCGGCTTTCGAGCGGGGATGTCAGGTCGTACCTTCCTTTCTCTGAAGTATGTGTCTACTGCGGGCCGATTATTGAAACTGCTAGACAAAGCTATAGACAAAGAAGACATTGTAAGTATAGAGCGACCCTATTGGTTGACATGGTTGGTTCTTATAGACTAAGGAAAAAAATGATGGACTAACTGTCGGGTCTTCGGTGCGTTGCCGTCAGTTAGTCCATTACCTACCTCCTATGTCCATTGCCACCACCCGCTGCCACCAATACGATCCCTCCAAATCCCTTTTGTCGTCTTTGTCTATAGCTTTGTCTATCAGTTTCAATAATCGGCCTGTAGGAGAGTATTGCCGTGTATGTGCCACTCTCTGATTGGTTCATTAGTCTTAGGTTCATCGTGGAGCCAGCAAACTCGATCCAGAGGAATTCGAATTATCAAGTGATAAAAGGGGAGAGTTTAACCGGAATTTCTGACACATCTACAAATCGCTAAAACATATCATCAGTCTTCCAAATGTTTACCCTTTCCGGTCCTTTTTTTAACCAGATACTGAAAGCTCTTTTCATAATTTTATCTCCAAGCAAATAAATTTTGTCCAAAGTTTAGCGAAAGTCCACTCTTTGAAAAGAAAAATAATTATTCCGAAAGTCAAGGAATCAAAAAGTTTTGGAGCCAAGAAATAGCAAAAAAAGTCAGGGAATTTGAGGATGCAAAATTTATGGCAATCCTGTAGTCGTGAAAACTTTAAACTCGCGGACCAATCAGAAGAAGGCACCCTTCTTCTGCATCAAAAAATTCAGATGACCATCCTTTTATGTGTACTGTAGTTTTCCCACAGAGTTAACTGAGAAAATTTGAAAAATCCGTCGTCCGTCAATGGACGAAAGCTTATATGTAGTAAAAATCCTATAATTTTTTCCTGTGCCCCCAACAGAAGTATAATACGATCATTTCTCGTTCTCTCGCCGAAATTTTCTTGAAAATAAGCCAATTAAAATTAAGGTCTTCGCTAACGCAAAGAGAATTGCTAAATGGATCATGTTGTTAGACCTCGGGCTTTGCGTCTTACAAAATTAGGCAAGGCAAACTGTCAGAGGACAGAGAACACTGAAGCGGGGGTTGAGAAAACGTGGAACATTCAACCGAGTAATGAGCCATAACCTAATTTAAGAGTAACATTTTGACCGGAGAGTTTTTTTCATCCGTCTCCAAAAGAGAGGGCTCTAAACGCCCTCTCGTTTTTGAATATACGTAATTTTTGTTTCGTTTCCTTCTCTTTCTTTCTCTCCCTCGACCAGCTTACCCTGTTCCTCTTGCCCCAGCGTGGTACACAAAGCTTTCCGTACACAAAGATCTAATACTTTGACAAACAAGGACGGGGATCTAACAAGGGGACGGAGAGAGGCAGAGTGGCGGATCCAGGGGTGTAATTAATAACGGGGTTTGTTTTCTTAGTTGTATGAGAATCCTCATCTTTCATGGACGATAAATTCACTCTGTTTTTTTTTCTCCGTCAGGGGTTGGTGAAATGTTAGGTTGTTGTAAGGTATAATGTTCAATTTTCATATCAATATACACCCTTATTTGAGCGAAAACCTGCAATTAAATTTGAAAATAAATCCTTTGAATCTTCAGTTAACTGAACGAAACTGCTACTCTGAATATTTTCCGGATGTAAAGCAATTAGAATTATTTTTAAAACAACAGGAGTCTCTCTCGAGACAATGGGAATTTCTGATCGGGAAACCTTCGATGGAAGCCCACCTTGAATCAAGCGAGGATTTTTCTCAGATCTCGACGATAAAGATTAATTACACCAAAGAAAATCGTTTCTATGACATATTTTCGTCGTGCTAAAGAAAATAATCACTCCGGCGCGGAAGTGATATATTGTGCGAAGTAAAATTTTAGAAGTTACAATGGAAGTTTCCTTGTTGCAGTGGGTTGTTAAATTCATCAGAACAAACTGACATGAACATTTATCCGACAAGGAAGTTTGCATTGTCACATGACTGAAATTTTTCTTGGCTCAATTATTCGCCTCCTCGACGTAACGATAATTTCCCCTAACGAAACAATAAACTGTCCGGTAAACTGTTCCCCTTTTGTAAGGAGTCTATCATCGCAGAAAGATGTGCGTTTGAATACAGAAGTGGCTCAGAAACCCTCGACGCCACAACTAAAATTTTACTTGGCAGAGTAAGCGCAATAAACCGTTTCCTCGACGCAATACGTTTTCTCTCACACGCCGAAAAACAGCAACTGCGTTTTTATTTTCTTTTTCATAACGACTCCAATTTTTCTCAGCGTGGTAGTGCTTGATCATTCTTGATGGGTTGGCGCGAGGGGTTCATGACGGCGCTTCAAGAAGCGGTCGCATTCGAATTTGTCTCCTGGACCAGGATGCGAGCGAGAGTAGGGCGATGCATCGTTGGCCAGGAGAACTTGTGTGGTCTCCGGGGCTTATTTATTTCGCGGGAAATCGAACGCGCAGACGCCACGGCTCGCTATGATGCCCTCAGCCAAACAGCGCTGCCAAGTGCCGCCGGACCACAGAATGATGCTCATGGATCGAATTCGATAGTGGTTCGCAGGGCCGGATTATGGGCCACGGCCCATGGCGGCAAATCAATGGGGCGGCAAATTTTGCACTTTTTTTTAAAACAAAAAATCGGATTTTGAAAAAAAAATTACAAACGAGAAAAGGCGACAAAATCTCTCATTTCCTGAGAGTATAGTAATTTCTAATGTTGTCGTCTTTCAGTGATACAAGAGACAGCGCAGCACCTTTAATCAGTCGAGTTGGGAGAGGAACCAAACACGCAATTTGGCCTGGAACGGCGCGGCGCGACTTAGAGAGAAATGATGACGAGGACTTGAGATGAAAAGGAGAAGTCCTCGGCGCGGAGGTCGGCATGTAATACATATTAGCGCCTACAAGACTGCATGAATACTTCACGCATTGCGTCAAACACAGTGCGTTCACCGCGGTCAGCGTGAAACGCTTAGCACGTACAAGACTGCGTGAATACTTCACGCATTGTGTCAAACACAGTGCGTTCAGCAGCGGTCGGCGTGAAACGCACAGCGCCTACAAGACTGTCGGAATACTTCACGCATTGCGCCAAACACGGTGCAGGCTGCGCGGCGCGACGGCGGAAGTTAAAATCATTAAACTACATTTATGCTTGTTCTTTCTTAATTTGTTCGTTCTGAATGGGAGGCCTTGTCCATACAGAGATAGGTTTACGGAACTTAACTTTCGCGCAAAGTTCCGTGAACTTTTGCTAGTAGTGTTAATAGGGCTTTCCTAAAAAATGTGTCCAACATGAGTAAACGCGTCTTATGCACCCCTCCCCCGCTATTGATATTTCAAAACGAATGAGAAGGGGGCGGCAAAATACAGGCGGCCCGTGGGCGGCAAGTAGGTAAATCCGGCCCTGGTGGTTCGATGTATCGTTTGGAAAGCTCCAAAATTAAGGAAGGTATGACAACCTGAAGTTTTAAGCTAAGAATCCTTCTAAAAACTCAAATTTGAGTTATTAATACTAATGCATGAAGAAAATCTGGAAATTGTGGCGGAAGTTTGCCCCTACAAGGAAAAGTTGAGGAAGATATGACGACCTGTATTTCCAAGACAAACATTCTTTAGTTTTAGGTCAAATTGTAAGGTTTTATTGGTTGAGGTTTAATTTAGATGAAGAATTCTGACATTTATACAGAAAAGGAGCAGCTATCGACCTCTCCGGTCAAAAAATCCGAAAGTTGAACGAAAAACGCGCGTAGCTTGTCCCAAAAGGCTTCTGGAGACCGTTTCTCGTTGAGAACTCGAAATCGCCAATTTTGGAACTTTTTCCTAAACTTGGCTCTCCTACAAAGTCTACTCCTGGAATGCGAGGTCCTTTTTCAAAGATCTTGTTCACACATTATGTCGTATATATCGGAAGTATCTTTGAGAAGTCAACTTATCCGACAATGAACGATAGGGTCCTATTCAAAGTTCATTTCCACCTTTAAAAAAACTGTATATTAAGGAGAGTAGTGTTGGTTTTTTTATTTTATTTTTCGTGTTGGTTTTTCGCCGAAATTGACAACGCTACACATGATGCTGGATTTATTTAGTGCGGTGAGCAGAATGTCGTTGCTAAATTGTCGTGTCCCGCGCTGCGCGCCGTGCACCAACTGCACCTCAGCACAGCCGCATCGGAGTCATTTTACATTTTACAAAACGCTATAAAGTTGAGGAGACATTTCGCTCACATCACTCACCGGATGGTGCATTCGTTGCAGGTTGCCAACTCGCGCAGAAAAATATCCGCTTTCCTCTTTCCATACATTAAACGAGTCCCTCGTCTCTGCGTTATTGAATTCAGTGCAGGGTTGCTTGCGTATCCACCGTCTGCGGGCCGATCACCGAAATCGATAGACAAAGCATAGACAAAGAGGTCATAAGGAGTACAGAGCTATCCTGTTGGTTGAAATCGGTGGTTCTCATAGACAATGGGAGAAAATAATAGACTAACTGTAGGGTCTTTCATGGGTTGCCTTCAGTTAGTCTATTACCTGCCTCCTCTGTCCATTGCAACCACCCGCTTCCACCAATAGGATCTCTCCGTATCCGTTTTGTCGTCTTTGTCTATTAATTTAAATAATTGCGGCTGGGGCTCATTCACTTGAAGAATTTTCGAAAGGATCCCGTTAAGGGTCATTTTTTCAGATTTTTGGGGCCACATTTGGCACTCTTTGAGGGTTCTTGATGGCCTCTTTTGAACTTCGGTCCCCCATTTTTGTAAGGAGAGGCCTCTATTCCTCCTTCCGATAGAGCCCACCCCCCATTCATCCTGAAACCAGTCCGCTTATACAATTGGGGATCCAGGCTCCCGCCTCTCTATCGCTTTGGGGCAGTTACGCGATTTTAGATTAAAATCAAGGAACGCGGATCTGAGATTTCAAGATACAGCCCGAACACAAATTGAAAATATGGACTGTCAGAGAGCTTGAAGCCTCGATAGACAGTCAAATTCCAAACCAATGGCTCACTAAACCACGAACGAATTTTAACTTGCGAATAAAAGCGGAAGGTAAATGACACGATTCGCACATTAAAAACGCGAAAAAGCAACTGAAAACCCGAGAAACACGCATAGTACAAAATAGCGCAACTTTCACACAAATTTAAAATGCGCTAGTTTCGCGCCAAATGATGTCATCTGGCACTTATCAGAAGCGAGTACGCGTACGGGGTTGAGCCGGACGGAACACTAAATTCCTGCCTGATTCTCATCTGAAAATAATGTGAAGTAACGAATTTAAGATTAAGACACAATTCCTCTCACATTTAGATGCGAACTTTGATCATCCATCGAGGCTTTCACAGTAACTAGATGATTTCGCGGTGTCAAACATTTCGCCGGCAAACACTTTCGACCCTTTTAACGAGCTGTTTAAAGAGTGCAGTTGGCAATGGAGTGGGTGCTGTGGCCGCGGGCGCAAGCGCATTCCGTCGGCGGGAAATGTCATTTCGCGGGCCGCGAGTGCGAGCGTGTGTGCCAATGTCAATGTCTCGGTGTGCTTGTCTCCGTTTTCAACATATTAGCCGGCAATCAGATGCATTGTAAACGCACGCAATTAGGCCATAAATTACACCGCGAAACGGAGATAAAGCCGTCCGACCGCGACCATGAGCTCCGGGCTACCGGAGTTGGGCAAAGTTCAAAGAATTTTTTTCGTCCATCCAGAAGCGCCCCGAGCAGCGGCCCCGCCGCCAAATTTACGCTGCAAATTCACCTATTTATAGGTCAACCCATTTTTTCGAAAAAATCGAGTTAAGAATGTTTTTGAGTTTCAAGCCGTGAATTTTCTCCTTCACTGGAAAAAAAACACATTGGATCTAGGGTCCAGACTCTTAAAAACATTGACAAGAAAAATACTCTTGATTCAATCAGAATCTACAGGGTTATTCAAAAGTCACGCACCACTGGCCCTGAGGGGGTGGCCATTTGAAATTTTTGAGTTGCTCCTCACCCTCCCCCCTTTTCGCGAGGGAGTCAAAAACTGGAAAGTGCCTACAAAATTGCCCCCTTCGATATGAGGAAAAACGTCTTAAATCGCTGGTCAATATCTTAATTAGAACTAAAGTTATGGCCCGTGGTGCGTGACTTTTGAATAACCCTGTATCTTAAATCAAGAACCAAGCCCCTTAATTTAAGCGGATTTCGTTTTGATTCAAGTAAAAATCCGATTAAATCCAGAGTATTTTTTCTTGTCAATGTTTTCAAGAGTCTGGACTCTAGAATCAATGTGTTTTTTTTCCAGTGTTCCAAAAACTGTAGGTCTAAAAACCAAAATTTTGTTGTGGAAACAGGGGTTCCAGTTTATTTTTTACATTGAGCCTTATGCAAAAAAAAACTTCAAACATTTTTTTCTCAGTTTCAACTTAAACTGATTCCTTTCTGATGAACTCTGCCCGAATTATGTAACGCTCTAAAGGGGAGGCGGAGGGGGGTCGTGGAAAGCATTACGCTATTTTGTTTTTACCCTGTTAAAAGGATAGCGACCTACGTCCTAAAAGCGATACAAAGGAAAGGGGGGGGGGACCAAAATGCTAAAAAAGTGCGAGAGATTAGAGAAGGCTCCTTTCCGACGGTCTGGAATACCTGGAAAGTCAAGGAATCCATACACTGATAAAAATATTTGTGTTAATTTTGATCAAAAAACTTTGTCACCCCGTGAAGAGTATAATCACATAGTACTAGGGTTGATTATGCCTGAATACGTTCTATCATTACTTGTTGAAAGGACACGTTACAGAAATGTGGCATTAACGCGATGAATTTTCTGGAAAGCGTGAAAGGCATAAGAGGTCGCAATTGGCTCCTGATTGTGAGACTTGGCTTTTTAATTTGATGAGTGAAAGGTCGGATAGGATCTGGTACTGGCACGATAGGAAATTAATTTAATTAATTTGTACGAACATAAACTTAAGAGCTTTAAGATGCTTTCTAGTCATTTATTTTTTCGTATCCGCGACTAGATTGTCTCCAAGCTGGGGTCGATCGCTACTCAGCGTTTGATGCCATTATATTTATTTTAAACATCCGCAATGAAAGGTTACGAGGTTACGTGTGTATCCTCTTCATTCCTTGCATTTATTTCCCCCTTTTAGGGTCTATTTTTCCATCTTTTAATTTATGATCACATTCTTAATCCACGAAGCACCTCCGCATACAGTCATTAAAACCGAAAGAACTTCGTGCAAACAAAAATCAGGAATTACGACCGTGTGACCATCTTTTGTATCGAGTTTTGTTTTGACGTCACATTAGCGCGCCTCTCCATCTCATAAGTCTTTCACACGTGCGTTCCAAAATTCATAAAGCGGGCATTCCTCGTGTCATGAGCCCNGGGGCTCCTCTCGGCTCGAACCCGACCTTTTTTGATGTTAATGAAACTCCTTCATCCGCCGCAGTCCTAATTCCCGTAAAAAATGCAATTTTACACTTTCATGTTGCCAGCCACAAACCTCTTACGACGCTGCTCAGTATTCACGCCGGTGTCTTCAGAATCCCTCTCCTCCCTTCTTCGTCTCCATTTCAGCGTCTCCCTTTTGTTTTCCTCCAGTTCGGCATGAGGTGCGTCCAACAACCCCGCAAGTGTGTCAGACTATGCTGAGGAATCGGTAGAAATTCGTGTGCAACCACATATGGACCACATTTTGCAATTAGGAACTATAATTTCTGGCCCATTTTAGAAATAACAAATGTGTCATTAGTCTCCTTATGCCCGTAAGTGTTTTTACGAATTAGCTAGAAATATTAGTTCCTGAAGTGCAAAATGTTGTTCATATCATAGCTCCTCTGACGTGAAGGCCTATCTCTCTTTTCACATGAGCCGTGGAGAGCATTAAGTTATATTGAGCACAGGGCTCTTGTGGAAATTGAGATCAGCTCCTGCGTCAGAAGATCAGGAAAAGATAAAAGTTGAAGGACAGGAAGAGTATCGGAGACTGACTTTTATGAGAGGAGGAGGAGAGTAATGAAGACAAGCCCGATATCAATGGAAACCCTACTAAAACGATGATATTGGGATATAATTTCATGGAGAATCAGCCTTATGTATCAGGAAAAGAAACGTTTGTCGCAGAGAAAGTATCGGACTTACTTTTAAGAGAGGGAAAAGAGAGTATTAAAATCGTGAGGTTTTGCAACGTTACACGCGTGTTTCTTTAACTTTACCATCGGCGTTGAGTTCGGGATTCGGGTGGGTAAAGCTGAGAGGTCATGGTGCCCTCGGCCGGGTCCTCGACATTCACGATTTGACACGCTGGAGTCGCTGGTGTCGGTCTGTTTCGTCGTTCCGACAAATGGAACTCATTAAACGCACTCATTTCCACGCTATTTAAAATAGTTGTGTTCTTCGGTGCTTAGTTGGGGGCGCACACCACACACCCCAGTGCCCTTACCTTGCCCTCCGAGCACTTGTGATCCACCTCGTCAAACGCGACCGCGGTGCAATCGACCGTTTCCTTCGAGTCATCTGCTTTCTTTCCACGCAGACGGAAAATTTCATAGGCGAGATCCCCGCATTGACTATCAGAGCCGTATGAGAAAATGAAACCAACGTCTCCAACACCATTTGAACGGAAAACCAGATATAGTAAAGTAGAATCAGATGTTATCCAATTTCTGCTCATGGTTAATTTTTTACATGGGAACTGAGCAAAATTATGGCTTATTTTAAGTATACAGGGTGATTCAAGGTTAAATGGCCAGACTACAGGAGCTTGTTGTATGGGTCAAAAGAAGACTTTTTTTGTTGTATAAAGTTTTTTTCCAAAAATGCCCCCAGTCGGAGTTAAACTTTCGGAAAATAAATGGTTTTTCCTGAATTTTGGCAACGGTTGTGAACCAAATCTCATGAAAATTTGTATCAGCCTGTACTTTTATGCCCTGAATTCATAAATGATCTAAAAAATAAAGAAGGTATTTGGGGATGTTTCGACTCCTGTAATCTGGCCGTTTAACTGTGGATCACCCTGTTTTCTGTATAAGATATGAAAAATTCTTACATAGTTTCAAGGCATAGTGTTGCTTCGATTTCTGCGAAAAATAATATAACATTAAAAGCCAGTACGTAGTGTGAAATGATGAACGTATTTTCTTGGCATCAACAGTTCCGTCTACGATGCCGAATCCAAATGTTGAAGAAGAACTGATCGAAAGGAAAGCGGAGGATAGCGCGGATTCCTTGATCGGAACGAAGGAACGTGGATAAATCGCTGGAAGCAATTATCAATGCTCCTGAGCCGCTCACGTTGCCTAGTCAAACTTTTGAAGGCGAAATGATCGGAATGAAAGTAAAACACGAAAACATTTTACTACGATTGAGGAAGCCGATTCATTTGCTGTGTAGATACTTTTGGGAGTATCATCTATTTCCTGTAAAATCCGGACTTGTTCGGAAAAAAAAAGAAGTTGTGAGAACGCGCGAAAACCGTCATACGCACTGAACCACCTCGATATACCATTAAGTATTGGACTTATTTCAAACGTGTATTACCTGTCGTTATTCAGTGTGCCATTATTGTTGACGTAGAGATTCCCTTCCATTCACACGATTGACGGTGTGTTTTTTTTATCTCAGTTGATGAGCTATCTATTTTCTCTCCAGCAGGTGGTCTGGCATACCTAATGAAGGAAAAATCGAAAAAGGCTCGGAAAATCTGTGCCGTCAGCATGGGATCTCAAATAGCCGCACCTTTCCCCATTCATTTCTGAGTTATTTGCTGTGTCTTGTCTGGATTTTTGCCGTCGCTTTTGAGTACGCACATATTATATTGCGCGATTGGAGGTTAGAATTTCTTCCGTGGTCATCACATTCGATTGAATAACTTTTTAGCTGATTTTACTCCGACACGTCTCGCTCGGTTCTGAGAAGATTCTTCAATGAACGTCTTCATCTAGGGAACTGAATATGATATCATTAAGTAATGTATAATATAGTAAATGGGGATCTGGTAGCAAAAAGAAATAGACCAAATTATTTGCTAGGCTACTTTTATCAGCATTACGTTCTGTTTTTTTTAATTCTGCAAATTCTGGAATTTTTTTAAAATCCGCTTAAAAGGCACTTCTGCAAAGTTACAATCCTCGTGGTGAAAAAGGAGCATGCTGCGCTTGGGACGGAAAAATAGAGAAAATTTGTAATTACTTGATAAGTTACTTCATCTAAATTATTTGTTAGAAATCCAGCTCTCTCTAGAATCTATTATGCTTTGTTAATCTTTTAAGGTGATTCGATGGACGCCATATTTTGAGTCAGAATGGCATACGATATATCGCATCAATTGGTTCCATTTTTTCAGCTACTCGTCATTTTTCTCGTATTTTGAGATCACAATTCTGTTGTCAGGAGACTAAAGCACTTCATTACCATGTTAACAAATAAATTCAACGTAATAAAGGCGTGGTTTTTTTAGAGAGAAAATATCGCATTCGATACTGTGCTGCCAGTGCGAAACGCGCACTGACGCCTACAAACCTAAGGGGATACTTCACGCGTTGCGCAATGCTTGAAGTATCCCCTTAGGTTTGTAGGCGTCAGTGCGCGTTTCGCACTGGCAGCACAGTATCGAATGCGATATTATCTCTCTAAAAAAACCACGCCTTTATTACGTTGAATTTATTTGTTAACATTGGTAAATGAGTGCTTTCGTCTCCTGACAATAGAATTGCGATCTCAAAATTCGAGTAAAATGACGAGTAGCTGAAAAAATGGAACTAATTGATGCGGTATATCGCATGCCGTTCTGACACAAAATATAACGTCCATCGAATCACCTTAAGCTTTAGTTAGCTGTGCCAGAGGATTATATGAAAATATCAGCAGAACAGAGGCAATATAAGAAAATTAGAAAAAAGCTAATATTATTCGCATATATGTTCTCTGGCGAGTGAATTCCTCCAATTTTCCCAGTCTACGATACGTAGATCTGGCAGAGGGCTTAGGTACGCAGCGAGAAAATTAACATTGGAATCCTCCAAATCGGTTGTAATGCGTTCCTTTTTGCGGCACGGAAATTCAATTTGGCCCCTGCATGATCTGCCTTTTCATCCTGGGATCTGGATTTCCTGACTAGCGTCTCGTTCGCGGGCTTTTGTCGGAGAGTTCCCGACGATTTCTGCGGAAAACGTGAGACGCGAGTTCGGTAGCGTGGATGCCACGCATATGCCGTTAAAATGATACCGGGCAGGATGGCATAAAACGTGAGAGAGAAATGAAAGATTGGAAATTCCAGTGAAATATTTAATGAAATTTCACGAGGCTCAGAAATATTTCTTACTTTCAGAGGCTAGAGTATACAACCCGCACTCAAGCACACAAAAATAGAAGAAACAGTTTTTACATTTTGCGAAAAAATGTATATTTTTTTGGTATGTTTCATAAATTTCGGAAATTTATTGAAATATTACTCGTAAAATTTCCGTATATTTTCAGGCGCATTGCCTACACGCTTGCCAGCTTCTTAACTTCATTATAAATCTGCTATGGTTTTCAATAAACTTGGCAAAAATGCTGCCGCCTCTCGTGGACTTGCTCTCGCGACACGGTTCTGTTCGAGGAAAAGCCGCAGCATCCTCCCCCCTCCCCATTCAGGGGTGTTGTTCACGACCGAAAGCGCGCCCCGGGAAATGTTCGGATTGAACTTTGTCTGTAACTACAGCCCCCACAAGAATTTTAGCTCCAAGCCGACTATCTTTATTTTTCAAACGCAGGGTTATCAGATTGTCCAAATTTAATCGAATCCCTCCGTTATTACATTATTAAAAACTGAACAATTCTTGTAGTGAGCTATCAAGCTCGGAAGATTTCAGTTCAAGTTGTCCGGAGGTAGTCAAAAAAATTACTTTCTTACCCTGTGTCGTAATTTGGAGCTCCAGCCAACTGCTTCCACGCAGCTACAATAAAATCGTAGCCCAATCATCAATTATCTGTAGGAGAACAAGTGTTTCGCGCCTAAACTATTATGCTCAATTAATTTCAGGATTGAAACAGGGATGAACGGATCATTAATCAAATAAGATGTTTTGAGAATCGATCAGTTCATGATTTCTAGATAATTTTTTTTTACCAATTTCTTAATCAAGTTGGTCGAAATGTAATGATTTTACGTATTTAAATTCGTCAAATAGCATTGTTTACCACAATGCGGTTTCTCATTTTTTTCCTTATTTGCGCCCTCCTCAGAAATTGCAGAAAAAGAAGGTTGCCAGGTTTAATTCTATGTGCCTGGTTTATTCTCTTCGCCAATCTCCGGTGACTTGAACGCTTCGTTATGAAAGCAAACGGTACGATTTCTTGACACCCCTCTGATTTTTTAGCGGCTACGATTCTTTTTGGGCCGCACTATTTCAGTCAATTGGATTAAGTTACATTTCACCAGAAGGTCGCGCCCGTGCTGCTGCGCAGCGTCACCCCAGAACACCCCTAATAGCCCACAGTCGAGGACCCCTGTGACCTGTGAGGTTGCGCTGCTATGACTGTTGATTTACTTTAAACTATTTTAAGCAGATTTTAACGTCAAAGCTGTTTTATGTGTGAACTTCCTCTTTCTTTTTTTCTTTCTTTATTCCTTCCTTCCTCCATTTCTCTCTTTTATTGATCTATATTGTTTTTAAATAGAACTATAGCAGAGTGGACGAAGGATGTCAATGACTATCTATTTTCATTTTCTTTTCTCACGGAGAAAGCCCAATAAGCAGTCATAGAATACTGAATGTGAGGTTGAAGTTCAACCAACTTTGCTGGAGTTTTCGTGTATATTTCTGAAAAGTAATCGAAATTCTTTTTTGTCTGTTACAGAGAAGGGAAAACTATCGGTTATGGTGTTGAGAATCAGATAGTAGTAAGGGCTTGCGGGCCTCCAACGATCATGGGAGCTCCCCCTCTGCTCTACATTGCTGCCGCTGTAATCATTTACAGAGCTGCCGCCGAACAAGGTAATTGAAAATCCATTCTACTCTATCCGAAACCTTTCACAAATCCGTAAATGCCATGCATTTTATTTTAGTTATTTATCTCAGTAGAGTCCACGCCAAATAAGTTGGCAAATTTTTGGAGTAAAACCGAATTGCGTCATCTTGCTCTCGTATCCACTTTCCACGATGAATCGAAGATAGATTGGATTGCATTTTGCAAAAAGGAATCAGGAGCATTGCAATGTTGCTATGGTTGTGCAACTTCATCCATTGCAATGTAACTATTGAAATCCTGAAAAATGTGAAATTTACATGGTAATTTTTGTCTTAAATTTACAATTTTTAGCGAGAAAAATAAAAATTGTTTATAGATAATCAGGTTTTTCTTCCGAAGCAGAGGAAGTTGCACAATCTTAGCAACATTGCAATGCTCCTGGTTCCTTGTTGCAAAATGCAATCCGATTATTCTCCGTCAAACTTTTTAGTAAACTTACTTGGCGCTAACTCTACCCAGAAAGAATTTCCGTGATTGCCGTGAATAACTCCCTGTTTATCGAGATTTATCAGGAAAATGATGTGTACGAAATTGCTGTCAGTCCAAACTAAAAACGACCTGCAATACGTGCATTTTCTACTAGGTGACTCAATGCGTCGGGGAGTCCTACGCAAGCGTGGCGTGGTTTCGCGGGACAGAGCATCTTGCGCGGGTCAAAACACCCATTAACCCATACACAAGGAACGGCTGGAGCGGCCGACGGCAGCGCTGCCAAACGGGACGAGCTGGAACCCTCGCCGCCCAATGGGTCGGGTCCTGGAGAGGATGAACAATACATTCCTCACAAAAATTTCAAATTCTAATGTCTATACCGTCGCAAAATGAATGTTCAGGGGTGATTTAGAAATAAAATTTGAAGTGAAAACTAGAGTTTCTTCATACTGAGAGTAAAGACAATACAAATCCATTTCTGATAGGTTCCCGTATTTCAGGCCGCCACAGTGTCACAGACTGAGATTATATTTTTACCAACTGCAAAGATTATAGACTGGAATGGACCGGGGAGTTAGGGGCACGGCAAGGAACAAACGGAATGAGAGAGGAAACGGAGGTAGAAATTCGAAATTTTGGAGTCCATCAAAGATTACGAAAAATGTTAGAATTGTGTAATCTTCATTCCCATTCGTGACATCCATGATCCGCGCTGTCTCAACGCAACTAATGCGCAATGGTTGAATGAGATGACTCCTCTTACGAAATATTCACCTGTCCTATGCCGTAATATCGTTTTTGAAGTTGGAAGCTTAAAAAAAACGCATATTTCTTACTCAGTTTGTGACAATAGGAGTGCATCTCAGTCTCTCTCAATGCGCTCATCCTCACGGAGAAAAAAACTTCGAACATGGGACCCGAAGTTGAGGTCATATGGATCTCTGAAGTTTTCTGATCACGCATCCGAAAACTTGAGATCGAGCTGCCGAAGTTGGGGTCAGACATCGAGGCACTTCGGTATGTACCGGAGTACTTCAGATGTGGGACCCGAACCCTTAGGTATATATCGAAGTACTTCAGATGTCTGACCCGAACTTCGGCAGCTGGACCTCAAGTTTTTAGATGCGTGATCCGAAAACTTCAGAGATCCATATGACCTCAACTTCGGGTCCCACGCACGAAGTTTTTTTCTCCGTGCTGATTTTTTAGCTATTTTCTATTAGAAACAGCTCTCCTTTCTGCTCTAGCTGAAGTTTGCGTCGGGCCCATCGAGGAGCGAGCCGGTTTCCCGGCGGCCGGCAACGGCGGCGGACGGAGTGGCGGTCGGTGTCGCCGGGTCGGCGCGGAAAAGCCGGGAACGAGGGCGGAAAGCCGAGGAAACTCGACGGAGAGGCAGCTCGGTGGCCGTGCCGCCAATCTGTCGCTCATTAATCATGCCTCCAGCCTTCCCATAGTCGGCCGTCCATGGTGATATAATTCACGTTCCGATATTGATGCCGGCCCTAGTCCCGGCCGATGCGCTCCGCGTTGCAGAATGCCGACTCCATCTCCGCCGTGCTAAGGAAAAACGCCGTATGAACATTCGAGAGTTGCCAAATTTCCTTTGATAAAATGTTTATTTATGAGGAAAATTATGAATATTTTTCCTTGAAATTTTCAGGAATTTTAGATCTAAATACAAAAGATATTCTTTGAGAAATTGGAAGAAAAATATTCATAAGTTTACCAGGGAATTCGTGACAATCGAAGAAAATTTGGCAACGCCTGAAGGTTCATACGGCGTTTTTCCTTAGCACGGCAGATCTCGTCCTCGTCTGCTCCTACGCTTTCCCTCTGTCCGAAGTCTCAACATTTAACCCTCCGAGTGAAAACTACGGAAATTACGGCCTGAACTTTCAGACCTTTTTTTGAGCCTAGGAGTAGATTTCAGTGGAAACCAGTGGTACCATCATGTTTCTCGCGAAATTTTACTCAAGGCCAAGCATCTAAATTGCAAATCCCTGGCACGTGCAAGAACTCCATTTGACATCTACATTGACGACTGTTGTCTCGGTGAGTTAAAGGGTGAGGCAATGGAAAGGCAAACTTTTCTTCAAAGAATCAGCAATAAACACATCATGAAGAGGGTTGAGGCCTCCCAGGAGGGAGAAACGTAAAAAAAGGGCACGGAGGGTACTCCGAAAGATNGGGGGGGGGGGGGGCTCGCCTCGAACGGCGCGATCGAAAGCGTACACTTGTTCGAATAGTTTTATAGGCATAAGTAGAATGCAAACTAGGTTTGATGCTCCACGTTAGCGTTTAATGCCCTAACAGCGCTGTCAAATCTCGAGGGAACCTGACTCGGAGCACGACCGAAAACCTTTTTTTCGATTCGAGGCGACAACCCTGTACCCTGTCGTCCAATCCGCGTTACGTATCCGTGTAAATGGGCTCGTCTGCCGCTTGCGACGGAATATCGATTAACGCCGTAAGGCACCGTTAAGAAATATCGAAAGGCTCGAGTTTCGAGTCTCTCGACACTGCTCCGTAAGAGCTCTTGGAAAACTATCGATTCAGCATTAAAGCCGCGAGCTGTGGATGTAAATATCCTGTGGGGTTTGCCGCGTTTTCCCGCTAACCGCTCGGATAGCTACGGGGGAGGAGAGGAGGGGATCAGATTTGTTTGACATCTGCTTCGCATTCCGCGCGCTGTTGTATGGCAGAAGGAAAACTTTTGAGATTTTTAAGGTAAAAGTTGGAAATTTTGGGATCAGTTCTCGATGGATCCTTCGGGGAGGAACGTCTAGTTATTTTGACTATGCTCATTATTGTTCAGTAGAAGAAAATTTGTGTCATTTACTTTCATTTGCTTTACTTTGCTTCTATGACACAAAGGGCATAACTAAACTTCGAGATCAGGTTCCCATTAGGAGTGAGAGAATGTTACGGCTCGCAAGGGAAACGCATCTATCCTCAGAGGAACTACATATGCCCTCACAGAATTGCGTGCTTCATTGTTGGATCGCAGTTCACAATTTGGAACTACATTATCTGGCTCAGTTTAGAAGCAACGTGTGTACCTACCGTTCAGTTCCATACGCGCGCGGGTGTTTTTATGGATGGGCTAGGAATTGAAGTTCCTAATCGCAAAATGCAGTCTAATTCATTTTCTTATAATTCATTCGCATAGCATA
The DNA here is from genome assembly GCF_001854935.1 of Bemisia tabaci. Taxonomy (NCBI): domain Eukaryota; kingdom Metazoa; phylum Arthropoda; class Insecta; order Hemiptera; family Aleyrodidae; genus Bemisia; species Bemisia tabaci. The sequence continues at coordinate 2,536,917 of NW_017547295.1, forward strand.
AATAGGTCTACATTTTGCAATCAAGAACTACATTAGATGGTTCAGTTTTGAAACAACATATGTACCGTTAGTCTCCCCATGCACCCAAGTGTTTTTACGGATTAGCCCGAAGTTAAAATTCCTAATTGCTAATTTTAATCCAATACGTCCAGACGTTCCCCAACTTGCTTAAGAAGTGAATTTGTCTCCAACCTCACGTAAAATAATTGACGTCTACCAGTGTTCCCGACGTTCCGCACTGAAAAAAAAAAATCTCTGTGCATTTACTAAGAAAAGGGTAAAATTACCAGGAATTCAGGGTTCAATCGATCCCAGTTTTTTCTTGGTAAAATTACCTTTTACGGAATTGGCAATTTTACCGAGAAACCTCGGTAAAATCATTGAACTTTCTCGGTAATTTTACTGGACCTTGGTAAAAACGCCATTTTTCTTATCGACTTTGGTAGAATTACCGAGATAAAATGGCAAAGTTACCGGGAATTGATTACCAATAAAAGTGGTTTTCTTACCTGAAAAAAAAAACAGTAAAAATACCGGTTTTTAGGTGAGCTTACCGGTCTGTCTTGGTAAAATTACCAATAATTGGTAAAAAAAAGGGGATAGTAAAGGTACCAACGGACCTTGGTAAAAACGCCGAGAATTTTTTTTCAGTGCGCGACGCGTGACGACCGTATATCATCGAGAGTACTCAAAAACAATTTAGTACAATTTAGTACAATTTTAGTATTATCTCTACACAAATGATAATTTTCCGGAAGTTGGACAACCCCGGGGAGCGATTGAAGGGGACAACGTTAACGTCACCGGCGTTGGCGCAATCTCCAGGCCAGAATCAGCGTTCGACGTCTCCTAAACGCGGAGATTTCCGTAGCGGACCCACCCACCCCCTCCCGCCGTCTCCCCGAGGAAGGGGGCATCGCATCCTTAGGTGCGTCTCTCGGTGAGCCAATGTGTGGACGGCAGTTTGATCAAATTGTATTTAAATTAGTCGTTGATCGATAACAGCGCATCCGAGTAGAAGAATGGGCCCCCTCTCGCCCCCCGCGCCAGAGTCCCGGTGAGCCACGTCTCATTATGTACCGAGTCGGCCGGGAAAAGTCCCCGAAGGCTTCAGACGCGCGGCCGGCGAGTCGGTAGCAGCCATCGCGCTGTTTTCTCATTTTCTCCGTTTTAGAATGGATTTTTCGCCGGGATCTCCTGCTGGGACCCGCGGTTTCAATCCGCCAAGTTAATTCCTGAAACTACACAGGAAAAAAACAACACATTGGATCTAGAGTCCAGACTCTTAAAAACATCGACAAGAAAAAATACTCTTGATTCAATCGGATTTTAGCTTAAATCAAGAACCAAGCCTCTTAATTTGAGCGGATTTCTTTTTGATCCAAGCAAAAATCTGATTGAATCGAGTGTTTTTTTTCTTGTCAATGTTTTCAAGAGTCAGGACTCTAGATCCAATTTGTTTTTTTTTTTCCAGTGTACGAAGTATCTCGCCAGGTGTTAGGCGCACGGTGTCTGTTGGTCCGGAAAGTCTGGAAAAATACCGATTTTTTTAGGGCGGCCTGGAAGCACTAAATAAGTATGGGAATCCCGTGAAAAGGTCCGGAATTTTCCGCTTCATGTCACGCGTGTTTTTCAAGATAACCTGGAAATCGCGCAAGCCCTTCTGCGCTGATCCTTAGTGCAGTATTTGTCCTGTAGATAGCGATTTTGCAGCCAGTTGATACTGTTCAGGCCACCAATGAGCTTTGAATTTCTTACTGAAGTACTCTTACTGAAGTTTCTTTACTTCCACTGAAGTACTTACGAAGTACTGATTTTTTCCGTCGAAGAAACACTGAATTTTTTGGTGAACAGTTTCAGTGCGTATTCCACCTCATTGAAATTAATAAGATCCCAGCACCTGATTATGAAAAATGCTTAATTCGTGGCTAGGTCCATTACTCCCGAGCCAGAGCTGAGGTGGAAGTTCAAGAAAGGGAGCTTTCTGCACTTCCGACTGGTGCAAAAGACTGGAAGAATTAAATTTCTCATGATAAGTTACCCGATAATTCAGACACGGCAGGGACAGGTCATTAGAGAGGTCAAAACGGCTGCTCGGAGAAAATGACGGGAAGGGGGAAAAGTGAGAAAAGTGGTCGAGATTAATTGCGTCCCAGAAATGAGTTTCGCGGAGGAATTGAATTGATTTACGTGAAAGAGGAGCGATGCGCCTCGGCGGCGTATATCATCGCTCATCGAGCCTATTAAACGGTTGGCGAGTGATACCGTAATAATAAAGTGTTGAAACCTTGATGGGGCGCCTTAAATCTCGGCTTAAATGTTTATTTACCCACCCGTCTTCCTGGTTTGATCCCTCCTCAAACAAGCGTTTTTTCTTCTTTTTAATTGCGAGAGTTTGTTTTCATGGGCGCCGCACCGCGCCGCGCACCTCCGCGGACGTAGGACGCTTTCGACGTTGCCTGATTTTTGACGCTAGAAAGATTATCATAAAGATAGGAAGGAAATCTAATAAATGGAATTTTCAAATGTTCGGGAGTTTCACTCAAAGTATGGTCCCGGTCCGGGAAAAGTCGGAAAAAAGATACACAGTAAGGTATGTCGTTTGGGCCAGTGGCGTGGCGTGCTTTGCGATATATCGATTGATACGCCACTCAAACCTATGAAAAAAGATCGATTATTAGGGTGTTCGCAGTGAACACCTTAATAATCGATTCTTTACCATAGCTTCAAATGGCGAGATATCGATAATCGATCATTCACGCCACGCCACTGGTTTGGGCGAACCCTAGGAAGTGGTGAATTCATCCGCGTAAAAGACAATTTCAGTTAGTTTCCGCAAGTTAAATAGGGCAACTTTCATTTATTATTCATCATCTCTAATTGTCCCTATAAGTAGGAAAATTTTAAAAACCAGTAAAAACGAATCTTGAATAGTCGGCCAGTTTCAACTTTGAAGTTCTCTGGCCATCCTTTGTCAGCTGAGATCTTATGCCACAATCTGAGTTAACTGAATCTCGTGTATAATAAACCAAACTCAAGCTGTTTTCTTAAGAGCCTTCTAAACCTGCTGCGGAGTGAAATAATGATAAGAGATTAAGTAAGAAAGGTTTCTACGGCTGTTGAGAAACAATAGCGCGTTGCTAACACAATTTCGATCAAATAAATTAAAAATGTTTAAAGCATTACCCGCGTACTCACTTGCACCTGTTGGTTTCTACAGGACGCGTTTGGAGCTATGACTCCATATGCGGAAAGTCTAACAATTTACAATTTATTTTAGCGATTTGAGTACATACCCTGGTTAATATTTCTCAACGCAATTTTGGCTTTGAAAAAACGGAAACGAGAGAATCTTCTCGAGATCACTTCACTACTCACTAGGCAAGTTTCTAGTTTAACGGGGTCGAATTAGAGCAAAACGAGGGGTCGTGCGATCAACAAATCGACCTGCTCAGAGAAGAATCGATAATAATTCCGTCCACTCGTCTTTTGATCGTAAAATGGGAGCCTAAATTATCCGAACCGGGTCATACTTGTCAGACAGTTTAGTCAACATGTCACTCAACGATTTTCTCTCCAGGAGGGCATCTGCACGTAGTCGCCAGAACATTTCTTCTTCGAATGCGGGCGCCTCTACAAGTTCCCTTTGAGGTTAGGTCGAGAAATGTAAACAAAGAGGATGGAGGTTGGCGAGCTGCCAAATCCCCGGATCAACGCCGTGGTGAGTCGATCGTTTCGTTTTCCAATCTCGCCGATCGGATGAACGACGGATTCGAACGACGTTGGAGTCGCAAGAGAGATGACGATGGACAGTCATTTTGTCCCTCTCCTGACACGGACGTAACTGTATTCAGTGATGAACCCTGTCCTTCGTGTAGCTCAATGCTTTTTCGGGCTCATCTCTAAATACATTTACGCCCTTTTGTCAGGGCTCTCGGATCGGAAGACTGCATTGTCGCGCAGCCGAAGCGCTCGTCCAACCGCGCCCCCGCTGGAGCATGAAGATCTTGGACTTAGTGAACGACGACCGCACTGCCGTGCTAAGGAAGAACGCCGTATGAACCTCCAGACGTTGCCATATTTCCCTCAACAAAATCCTAATTTACTCGGAAAATCGTGAATTTATTTCTTCAATTTTTTCATACAATTTTGTTCGCACTTTCGTCTAAAATGTCTGAAAATTTCAAGGAAAATACGCATAATTGCTCTCTAATTATAAGTTTTATACGGGGCGATTTGGAAACTCTCGAATGTTCATACGGCGTTCTTCCTCAGCACGGAAGCGTGGATGTGATTGTGATGGTGCACTGGAAAAAGAAAACACATCGGATCTAGAGTCCAGACTCTTGAAAACATTGACAAGAAAAAGGACTCTTGATTCAATCAGATTTAAGCTTAAATCAAAAGGAAATCCGCTCAAATTAAGATGCTTGGTTCTTGATTTAAGCTTAAATTATGTATATTATGTGCTCTCTTAAGTTCTTACGCATTGCGTATACCACTATCCCAGTTCGAGAGACATCAAGTTTGCCCAACTCGTGAATTGAAGGAGATTTAGAGTCGACCCCTCGTTCAGCAGGTCGAGAAGAAATGAATTATGTGCTGTAGCAAGTTCTCAATCGTTGCGCATACCACTTTATCAGCTCTTGGGATATCCTGGTTGCCTAGCTCGTCATTTGAAGGAGATTTGGTCTCGGTTATTTTTCGGCGGCTACATTGGTCATCAATATCTCGGTTCGCCCTTCCTATATGAGTAGGCAAAAAGAGATCTTGCTAGCTTAGTAGTAGGTCCTTTGAATCTCATGAGTGCGTCTTTTCAAAAAATCAGTACATTCTGCGGTCTTGTTAATTGTTTCGTCAAAAACTGTTTTTGTTAATTTATATCGTGAATTCTATGGTACATAGATGGAGTTTATTCTGCCAGTATCTTGAAACAGCATATATTTTGTAGTCAATTTGCTTTTCGAACGATGTAATAGTAGATTTTGTGCGTGAATCAAAACACTTCTGCATATTTTACCGCTGTGCAAGCCCATTCGGGTGAGGAAAAAAAAGGTGTGGTTGCCCACGATTTGCTGGCTGTCACATTGAATCGTCCGTTGATTACGCCAGAAATTTTACCATGCAGCTTTTGAATTTTTGAACCGAAAGAAGGATCACCAAGTCTATTCAATCTGTAATTTTTAAAATCACCGTTTTCTATCGACGATCCACGTGTCGTAAGCCTTAGCATCAAAGTGGACTTGACGTCATAACGCGGAGGAATTTCGCAAGCGTTGAAAAAGAATAAGAGCTTCTAAGATGCTTGCGGTAGCGCGCTCTAATTAGCCGCGCCGAAGAGAGCCTAAAATAGCAAAGCACGGAGAACACTCAGGAAGTCCATTAGCATGGTTCCGATTGACATTAATTTATTCGTCGCCGCTTTCCCCCCTATATTGCATCTTATACAAGTTACCCGAGCTCCCGACATTAAACGACGATTTTACATTACGATGCGCAGGCAACGGGCTCCAAGGGGGAGGGGGCGTGTTGGAGGGATTTAACGCTTTTTAAAGTCGCTCTACGCACAATATTTATCTTGTCAGGAGGCCCCGAGCGATATAAAAATTATGCGGGAGGAGAAGAAAAATCGCATCAGCTTAAACCTCGATCATAATTTTTTCAAAGGGAGTTAATTAAAGAAAGCAACACGATTCCGCGAGTAGTGAATGCCGGGATGCCAATTCTACGGCATTTTCAGGAATTTTTAAGTTCCTTGTTGCGGCACGCGTGTTAGAACAATTATAACAGGACCGAGGAAGGGGGTTATATCAGGGTGTTTAGCGACTGGGAGAACCGCGAAATTTCAGGGATTTTTTGGGTGTCAGGGAAATCACGGAAAACGTCAGGAAATTCGCGAAAATTTGGCATGATTTTTTTTCTTTTATTTCGAAAATTGTTAGACACCTGTAATATGACCATCCAATTTTACTAACCAAGGCAATCTTTGTATGTTTTTAAGGATTAGTAAAATTGTTAACTTTTAAACGAACTGCTACAAAATAACTTTTCTTGCCTAAAAAAAAAAAAAAAAAAATTCAATTTAGCTAGGTTTTATAACAGTAATCATGCTTCCGACTTTTTAGCAAATCGTGAATGTACAGAAATTTAAAATATGAAACTTTTAAATCCTAGAAACAAAACCGTCATTTTTAGAGATTAAATCCGTTCAGTGGGTCTGCGCCCCCAAGCATCCACTCGTCTTGTGCCTCATCTGTTGACTATGATTGAAAATTTGAGAGCAGAAGCCATAAAGCATCAAAAGTGACCCCCATTTTATGAAGAAATAAGGTTCTCTCAGGGAGTGTGATGGTCCTATAATCGAGTGATTTTGATCGTAAGGTTGAATCTAATTGACTATTAAATAATAAACTGTTGGATGGTCGAATTGTTTTAACCAAAAACTCGGAAAACGTGGCAACTTGCCGTAAGCATAATCTATTTAAATTAAATCAATGCGCATGATTTATTAAGTGCGAACAAAATAGTATCTTGAGGAAGTGCCTGATTAATTAAACGGAGGGGGAACCTGATAAAAGTGGAATGCTCGGCCGATTTGAATGCGACGGGGGTGGCTCCCGGTGATATCAGTTCATGCGAGGAGGTAACCCAAGTTCGCCTCTATTCAGCGGAGCGGGGCCTCTCTCGGTGATATCGTTTCGCAAACGTCGTGCTAGTGGTTGCACGTTAGGAATTAAGAGGTTTAGAAGAATGGAAGCTCGGGAGATAACGTTGGTCCGACCACCGCGGAATACTAATTCGCCGCAGCAACACGACAGAGCAATTGAACGGGTTATTCGGGAAAGGGCGCAACCGCCAGAAGTCAAGTTTTGAGTTAAATGAAACAACTAATTTATTATCTTCTACAACGCTTCATCACACTGGAAAAAAAAATTCACATTGGATCTAGAGTCCAGACTCTTAAAAACATCGACAACAAAAAATACTCTTGATTCAATCAGAATCTAGCTTAAATCAAGAACCAAGCCTCTTAATTTAAGCGGATTTCGTTTTGATTCAAGAAAGAATCCGATTGAATCAAGAGTATTTTTTCTTGTCAAGGTTTTCAAGAGTCTGCACTCTAGATCCAATGTGGGTTTTTTTTCCAGTGTGAATATTTGTCCCCCAATTTTTCAGATAATTATTTCAGTAATTTCAACTAATGTTCCGTAAAATTTCAATCAAAAATATTCATAATTTTTCTCAAAAATAAGCTTTTTATCGGCGGAAATTTGACAACTCTCGAATGTTCGTGCGGCGTTTTTCCTGAGCACGGCAGCATAGGTGTCATGATTTATGAGGGATGAGAAGTGGGCCGCTTTTTCGAGCAATATTCTTCTCACTTCTTCCTCCGACTTGAGAACGGAACATTGATGCGACATCCGGAAAAGCGGCTGAATTACACGGCCGTTAAACTGCTCGGTCGTTAAAATGCGCTTAATGAATGCCAATACGAGTGCCGCACCGCCCCTCCGAATTTTCCTGCAAAACACCCCCCTCCCTTCCACCCCCGATCCGTAATCACGCCTCTCCCTCTTTCTTTAATGAAATAATGACTTTTTTACGCCTTTCTCCGCGGCTGAGGTTTTCCATGCTGGAGACTGATAATAGCAACCCCACGGGTTTACCGTTATAGCGTGCCGTGGCGGAATAAAAATTTGCAGCTCATGGAAAGAGCTCGACAATCACCTGCGATCCGATCATTGAATTTTTACGTTAGCACGTCAAGACATCGAAGTGCGATGTATCGAATGGGTAAAATAGCAGGTATCTATTCAACGATCGGCCCGCTGAGATGCATCGTAACGAAAGTGAAATAAAAATTGTTTAAAAAGGGTTTCGTATGTATTACCCCCCCTCAGATCACTTCGTGAATAAGCTTGTGAATGTGTAGTTAGGAGGAGGAGGGGTGTCGACAAGGGCTGTTTTCTGGCCCACTCTAGCCGAATTTCCTCAACCTTTCGATTTTTTGCTCATTGCATCATTTTTTGACTGGACGAAGTTAGCAACATTTAGTTCCTTTCCGTCACCAACAGTCGATTGCATTCGGATCGATCTTTTCCACCTGAGTTGAACACTGGAAAAAAAAAAACACATTGGATCTAGAGTCCAGACTCTTGAAAACATTGACAAGAAAAAGGACTCATGATTCAATCAGATTTTTGCTTAAATCACAAGGAAATCCGCTCAAAGTAAGAGACTTGGTTCTTGATTCAAGCAAAAATCCGATTGAATCAAGAGTGCTTTTCCTTGTCGATGTTTTTCAGAGTCTGGATTCTAGATCCAATGTGTTTTTTTTTTCCAGTGAATGGAAGAAATTCAGCATTGTTAAAAAGCGAGGTGATTGCCGCTCGGATCCTGTGGTGATGCGTGAACGATCGATATCGATATTTTCCCATATGAAGCCATGGTAAAAAATCGATTAAGATGTTTGTTACTAACACCCTGTTCATCGATTCTTCGCCTTAGGTTGAAATGACAAATCAATCGATTCATCGCAAAGCACGCCACGCCATTGTTCTGATCCTGGACTCTTTTCAAGATATCAGGAAAATGCGGTCTCGCGCGGGTGCAAGTATTTCTTTAAGCGGAGGCGAAAATTCGAATTACAGGGCGTTTCAATGGAGGGTATTCGGGGAAGCTTAGCGGTGTCGCTGGCTCCAAGGTTCATGTTTCGTTGGTCTGGCGGGAGTCGATCGATATGCATGCCCGAGGTGTTGACCGTCCGCCCNNTTAGACCCCGTCTCGCCGTCGTCTGCAACACCATGTTTTCATAAATGTGTTGGACAGCGAACAAAGAAACCACTGAAACCTACCTCCAAGTGATGTCGCAAGTGCTTCTTCCAGCACTTGTTTGATCTATGAAATCATTCTTGCGCGGAGAAAAAAATTCCCCCCGGAGCGACAAAGATTCTGTTACAATTAAGGTTACGNGGGGGGGGGGGGGGGGGGAGGAGGGGTTTGCCTACCCTTATCCACCAACACGAAGAACAGATGCGGAGAAGGCGGGAAAAATGTGGAGAACGTCGTTTTTCGGGCCGAAAACCGCCGTTTATGCTTCAACTTTTCACTTTTCTTTATTGTGGTTGTATATTAGGAAAGTGGTTGCTCGTAAACCCAAATGTTTAGATCTGAAGAGTACGTTTTTAAATTCAAAGTAGACGTCTGTATTTGCGTCCAGTCCTACACGTAGTAACTCAACGGTCACCGAAGATTTTTACTTTCTCGCTCCCCTAGGGTAGAGAGGAAGTATTGTCATCCTCCAAGAAAGAAAAAAAAGAAAAAATGTTGAAATTTCATCATTTCTAGACGTTTTTTCGATTATTGAGTCTACCTTTGATCTTCGCTGGGTAAACTAATGGCAAGGGTTAATCCCGTTTCGAAACGTCCTTGATGAGCAAATTCAAGGATGCACCTGTAAACCTCAACGCGGTAGAAGACGTGATCAACGAAGAATTTTTTTAAAATGATCGGCTTTTTCGAAAGTGTCGAAGTCCGTTTGCGACTTACAATAATTCGTCGTTCCCTCGCGAAAGAACGTAACTGCATTTCAATGTTGCCAAATTTACGCCTTGTATATTGCAATTGTACCAGGAAAATCCTGGACATATTCAACTGAAAACACTGATTTTTCGTCTGATCTCATGCAAAATTTGGGATGAAAATTGTACTGGTACATTCCTGTAAAAATTGAATTGTTTGGGTCAAGTTTGCAACCTTGGAATGGAGTTACGTCCATTCTTAATTATCATCGATTAATTATCGACAAATTATCATCAAGATTTCCCGTGGAATGTAGATGTTCTTACTCCTAAATTCGAAATGGCAACGCTATATAAGGTGGACGATCGGTCCACTTTGGTCATAAGAGCCGGCATTTTTGGGGGATAAACGAACCTAGAACAAGAGAGATGGGGTAATACTCACGGGTAAAAGGATTCTGTTGACGCTTTCGCTGATACTGCGATCGTAAAATCGAGTCTTCATCTCAAGCCCCAGATGCCGATAAACACCTTGGATTACTCGTATACCCACTAAAATCCGGGTTAATGTGTTTTCGGTTCATTTTCCGAGAGATGTTAGATGGAGCTGTTGAGAATGACACAGCCTGCGACGAAATTTCCTCGGCCCTCTCTGCTAATGACAGCTTTTTATTTTATTCCGGAGCATAAAAAAAAAGGAACAGGATACTTAGAACCAGCCGGCTCACAGCATCACGTTAACAGTATTGTCCTGTAGAGCAGCGTCTTGGCGTTGTCTACAAAATTACTTACAAACTTTGAAGTGAAGTAGAATATTTTCAAAGGCTGCTTTTTTCCCATCTCTTCTTACATCGTCACCCTTTTTCTTCAAAGTTCCGTTTTCCTCTGCCGGTTTCTGATTGTGTGCTTTTTCAGATGGTTGGCATTTAATGCTAAAAAAGCCCCACTATTAGGTTCCGAGTTCGAATCCCGATGGTGGCGACACATTTTCAAGGAACTGACGATTGATCTGCAGCAACAGACTCCACTCGGCCTTAGTTCCTGATAATTTGAAAGCCTAGAGCATGGGTGTGTACTAACTCTAACCCGATGCTCATTCAAGGTTGCAAAACCCTCAAATGGACCGCAAACCTCAAATAACTTTGAAAAAAAAGAAGTTCCATTTGCTCACTCAGAAGCGAAAGAAACTTAGGTGCGTTCTCCAAATTGATCAGTCAATATTAGATCTCTCAAAAAAACTAAAATAAAATATGTATTTATTTGCAGTGTTTAGGTAAGTCATAACAAAGCGGCACAAGAGACAAGCCAAAGAAAGCTAATGAAAGTAATCTTTCAGAGAGTCAAACTAGTATTCCAAATCTCATTCGTAACTTTTATGAAATAAGTTTTCCAGGTGTTGAAGTAATAAAACCTTCCATACTCTCTATTAATATGTCTGTTCTTTTTTCTGTTTCAGGTAAGACATCCTTAACTTTCGTATGCCCTTGACGGCGGAATTATCTGGTAACGTACATTATATGTACAATGTAAATTATATGTAAATTATTCCGGGCCAAGCTGTTTAGCGTTTTTTTCCCGTTGGTACATTATGAGTTTATAACCGTCTCAGATCAGCTACTTAAGTCGTGGTAAGGATTCTCAGCGATCGGGAGAACTCAAGAGAATTTAACTCGTTGGGGGGAATCATGAAAGAAAATAGGCATTTTGGAATGGAAATTTTAGTGAGGAAGGAGAAGGAAAAATGTTAAGTTTTAGCTTTCTAAAAGGTTCGAATTACATAGTTCATTTCAACTGGAATTCTTCTTATAATAATTCTGCAGTGCTTCATTTCCTCTCTAGACAGTTTGGAAATATTTTACAGGAAGCATTCGTAGAAAGTTCTTGAATCGAACAAAGACTTTCCTGAGTGTATGACAATGTTACATTGCGAAATAAGCTTTCATGAGCTCCAAAGGAAAGGGTACAGATGAATCGATTTGCTTGGGCGTTAGGTGTCACAGCAAGGAGGAGTACAGTCCAGGGTAGCTGGATTTCTCAAAATTACCATATTTTACCATTAATTGTATTGCGAACGGGGTGTACATACGTTGAGTCGGGCAACGTTCGTTGAACGCATCCAGTGTCAGATTACCGCACCTGTGTCACGCTATGTTGCCATTTAAGATCAGCGCAAATTGGGCTCGAAGGCAGGAGGTGAGTTTTCAGGAACAAAAGTGTACGGATTACACTCGGCCGTAAAGATCTAACTATTTTGATGAGAAAGGATGTACACAGAACTTAGATCTGCCAGTCAATCTTAAGCTAGATTTTTTGACCCACACCTTGTATCCTGGTAACCGCCCTGATAGTGCATCAAGTGCATTGCAATCTCCGCACGCATTTTGTAACTTCAAGGATCTCAAATCAATATTGTTTTAAGGAATGTCTTAAAATTTCAGCCCTAAAGTGAATTCATCCCCTGCATGATAACTTGTTTTTTACCAGAGTGTCTATGTGGGAAAAATTCGGACACATCAAAATATGAAGTTCTTAGGGCTCAAAGAGGCAGCCAACTTTCTAATGCGAAAAAAAGTTGAAAAACGCCGCTGCTAATCTTCATACTCCATAGTAAAAGCGAAATGGCCCAGAGCGTCCTTCCGGGAAAAGAAGCAAAACGCTAAAACGAAGTCAAACACGTGCTTTACTAACAACGGGTCGCAGCAATTGTATTAATATATAATTCTAGACAATTGGACTGCATTTTGCAATTATAAATTTTGGCTCTTCTGGAAAAACACTTATGTGCATAGGGAAACTAATGGCACATACGTCATTTTTAAACCGGGCTAGAATTTATAGTTCCAAATTGCAAAATGTAGTCCAATTTGAGCTCGTAGGTCGAATGCTTTTTTGGACTTTAAGATCTCCATGACGTAACCTTAAAAATTACCGACACGTCCGTACGATGTCAACGTAGGCACTCCATTTCGCACATGCTGGATTCTACTCTGCCGTGCTAAAGAGAAACGCCGTATGAGCCTACAGACGTTGCCAAGCCTCCTTCGATAAAAATCTAATTTACTGGAAAAATAGTGAATATTTTTTTCCAAAAATTTCAGGCAATTTTGTGCTCAATTGAATCTGAAATATCTGAAAGTTTCAAGGAAAAATATGCATAATAGTTGTCAAAAATACATGTTTTATCCGGAGAAATTTGGCAACTCTCGAGCGTTGATACGGCGTTCTTCCTTAGCACGGCAATACTCATATCGACATGCACATACTTACTCGAGTATCCTTGGGTTGGCAACGTGGTGGCACATTGCAAGCGTGGCAACTCTACCTGTGGAAAAAGGGTGGGGGC
>NW_017547295.1:2549785-2620499 GCF_001854935.1 Bemisia tabaci
GCCGGGCAGGGGTGTTCATCTCACGGGACATAGAGGCCAGCACACAGGGCACACCATACACTGTACAGTCGTTGCTCGGAGACGGCAATCATAAATTAATAACTCTTGTCTTGATTATAAGCACGCATCAAACCCATCGCTCTAATTTACATAATACTGTGTGCACGGGCGATGCTGCCATGCTAAGGAAGAACGCCGTATGAGCATTCGAGAATCGCCGAATTTCCCCTGAATATGAAGTTTATTTTTGAGGAAAGTCGTGCGATTTTCCTCCTGAAATTTTCAGATATTTTAGGTTAAGGCGCGTAAAGAATTGTCTGGAAAATTATACTGAAATAATGTTCACAATTTTCTCAGTGATTTCTTTTTATCGAAGAAATGTTGGCAACGCCTCTCCTAGAGCAGGAGCATGGGCCAGAGCCCTATCGAGCCACTATCGACCGTCAGTCTCATCTCTCCGCTGCCAAGGAAGAACGCTGTTGAGCCTTTAAGCGTTACTACATTTCCTTCTGTAAATAGTAATTTACTGGGAAAATTTTGAATATTTCTCTACAAATGTTTCCGTCGATTTTTTTCGCAATTTAGTCCAAAATATCTGAAAATTTCAAGGGAAAATGGGCATAACTTTCCTCCAAAACAAGTGATTTATCCGCGGAAATTTGGCAGCTCTCGAATGTCCTTACTGCGTTTTTCCGTAGGATGGCTGTTTGGTCCTCCTGCCTGGCCAGACATAAGCCCTCCTGTGACGTCAGCATTTGTTGTAAGACAATACGGTAAGATCGGCTACGAAGCCAACGATCGGGGAGCTGTGAAAATGCATTAAATGAATGTCCTGCCAATTGACCGGGAGTGAAAATTTTAAAATACACCCCGACTAAAATTACCCAAATTCTTTCAAGGAAGAGTGGGATTTTCAGGGAAACGATCATTTTGGGCCCCTCCCTGCTCTCAATTATCTCCCTGGCTACGATTAACAACGAACTAGTATAAAATGGACGTATTTCTACCGAACGGAACTATGTGCATCATGAAGTGAGCTCCGTAATGCATATATTCTAATGGATTTCAGGACTCATGTCTTGATGCACATAGTTCCGTTTGGCAGAAATACGTTCAAAAACAGAGTAACTCTAGTTGGTGGCTGGAGGCGTAATTCCTGTCCGTGCGGGTTGCATAAGCGGGCCGAGCAGTCGGTCGACGATCATCTAGTGTTACATGCGGCTCGGGCGAATCAATAACGCAGCTAAGCAGCGAAGCGGGATTAATCGAATGAGCCGGACTGCAGCGAGCATCGACGCGATGAATGTTAAGTCCGTCTTTGATTGATGTGTCGGGCTGTCGGGCTTCGGACCGGCGGAATTCGAACGTCCGACGCACGGCGATAATTATTACACCGCCGAACGCAAAGCTTTCGCCCTCCCGACTTTGAGTGACGCAACGCAACGCGCACTCAGCGCGTAGGCGTGCGCACGGTGACAAATACTTCATTTCGAAGCCGTTGGCTACAAAAAATTCGAAACCTCATTAAAGCATTTGCATACGTCATCAATTTACGCTGGTCGATTTCCTCCCGTTTTGTTGTGAAGAAGTTTAGTCTTTCGAAGTTCTTTTTTTAATGTTAATGACTGCCAATGGATAACATAACATTTCACATTTTCCGAAACTACCTTGAAAGAACGAGGAACATGCTGGAAAACTCTAATACGTTCTTATTAGAGAAGCGCTCAGCTGTCCTCTATGTAGACGCGTTGTTAAGCTCCCCAAAGAAGATAAGCACCGTTGAGATAAAAAAAAAGCTCACCAAAATTTCAACTATCAATTTTGAGAAAACTACACTACCGCCAAAAAAAATTAGATTTCGAAAAAACGATTATCGTCCTTCGTGCTTCGACATCAGAAGCATTAAATAAAGGTTTCACGGATTAATCTTATGGACGTTTTTATGCTAAAATGAACTATGTGCATAGGGTTTGCGCGCAACATAGTTCCTTTTAGCATAGGTAAATACGTCCATATGTGAGGACCCTCTCCGTCATCTAGTTGTTGAGCTGATGCACTATTTGAGCGTCTTGCCAAAAGGAATATTAGAAGTCTATAGGCTCGAAATCAAAAAGCGCACCCTATCGGCCGAGCGCTTAAAATGCTCTCCATCGGCTGAGCGCTTTAAAATGGATGGCGTCAAGAAAACCAAGCATGCACCTAAAGAGCGGCCGTCGAAATTTCATACGAACTAGTTTCAAGGAGATACAGGTTCGGGTGAGCAATTACCCGACGTCCCTCCGAATCATCGATGTGTAGTGATTTTGAAGACTCTCGGATGCCTCTCCCCCGAGCCCGACCTTCGCGATCGTGTCGGATAGTCGTCGAATGCGTGGGCAGAACCAACCGAACTCGGAGTGAAATCCAAGCCGGGTGAGAAAGAGGGACAGAAGGAGGAGCACCTCGGGAGAGCGTCCAGTACGCAGCAACGCACGCGCAGGTAATTATAATAACCGCTGCACTCGGGGTCCCGGGTCCGCGCAGGGCGAGATAGAGGGCGCGATAAGAGATCGGAACTGCGGCTGCGCAGTAGGCACCGCGGCCGGTCCGCCGCGCCGGTCGGGCACTGCGCTTGCGCACTGGACAAACACGGAACGGACCGCGCGTGCGTTAAGCGTACCCCGTCGTCGGGACCGTTAATCCGCGAGGCCCGCTGCCCCTTGGACTGGAACCAATATTGGATATTTCACCGCGGTTATCATTTCGCGTGATCGGGCCGCTCATCTCTTGCCTCGCTGCCTCCTTGCCTCTCATTGATACCTCGTCGTTTGCTCGCCGCGGCTCACTCATCGGGCCCCTCGCCCCCCCCCTCCCCCGCCCTGCGGATGCGGGGTAGACGTAGCTCCGTCGTTGTCGCACGGACACGACACCCCAGCCGTCTTGAGTTTCAATCCAGGTGACCTGATTAACTTTTCTGTGGGAAGTATATCCATGGTTGAAGTTTGAAGCCACGTATCTCCATTGCGGTGTTTCAAAATTTCCGCTCGTACAATGTAGCTTTGTAGCTTGAAATTCTTACAGATTATTCTGCTAGCGAGAAGAAAAATCAAGGAAGTTTTCAAAAAATTACGTTGACAAGTTTCCCCAGGCAACGATGAAAGTTTGCAAAGTTGCAAACGGAGATACGTGGTTTTGCGTTTTGGTCTGTGAAAGTCATAAGAGATATTCTCGGATGACTCTATTACCGAAAGGGGCATCGGAAAATGACGAAATGAATTTTAAATTCAAACTAATTTTACTTGTACTTATTCCGCTTCTTTTGGATAAAAGTAGAGCCTAATAGGAAAGAATAGTCCCTTATCGGAAGATGTAGTCCGCCATTGTGCTCTCAATTTTTTTGTTGAATTGCATTTTCTTCAACTTTTCTGTATAATTCTCATGAAGATGGTGGTGACATAAAGCTCTGGTGGTTGGGCCGCGGAGCGGCTAGGGGTCGGACCCCTTAGTGAGTTCTTTATTTTTTAACGGGTGTTGCGCCTTAATTCAAAATAATTGGGAATAGAAGTTCTTTCTCATCTGTTTGCTTTTCTTATGTTGAAATCGCAGACCGGATTATTGAGTTTAAACAGGTAAGGAAAATACCCGGGAGTCTCGGAGGAAAAGATCCGAACAATAAATGGAGGAAGAGCGTTTTTTTATTGAAATAAAATTGAGGAGATTAAATTTTTGACGGATCGAGAGGGTGTCGGAAGAGACGTCGTGATAGGAGTTTGCGACCCATCATTATGAATCGAGACCGATCCAATCCAGTGAATTGCCAATGGAAGGGCGAGGGTGAGAACGCTTCAGCGGAGGGCTTTTCACCGACTCGCGAGCTTGCAACTACAACCTCAACTCGGTTGCCAGAATGTGCAAAAAATACGGAATTATATAATCGAAAGAAACACGACACTGTCCAAACGCGCCTTGAAAATTCAGTATTGATAGCAATACGAAAGAAAAAAATTCTGCTCATCAAATTCGTACAGAAATATCACCTATATACTACTGAACTTTGATTTGATACGACAAATTTCACTTTGAATGTTATGACCAATTCTGTCGTGATGTCGGAGTGAAGTTTTGAGGAAATCGGCTCAGTAGCTTCAGAGCGGAAAGTTTTAGTGACAGAGGCCTCCGCTCTTTGTCAGATTACCACCAATTATCCGAAAGACTGTCAGAAATCGTTCAGATTATCATAAATCGACGAATTTTATTTCAACTAAAAGCAAGAACATTATTCATTTTCATGTTAGACTAGTGTTAGTCAAGGCAGCCGTAAGTGCTATCTTCCGGATGCATTCGTAACACAGAGTAACACCTAGTGGTAGTTGAGTAACACAGAGTAACACCTAAAACGGAAATTTCTAACTGTGCAGAGGAGGCAAGTAATAGACTAACAGAACTAACGGCACCCCACTGGAGAACCTATGCTTAGTCTCTAATTTCCCCCCTTAGTCTATAGCAAACAACCAACAGAATCGCTCTTTGTTTCCTTTGTCTAACGCTTTGTCTATAAATTTCAATAATCAGCTCGCTGATCCGCAAATGCTCCGAGCCTTTGGACTCAATCGAAGCGAGATAACGCGCGAGGCGATCAGGCAATGCCGGAGAAGTCAACACTTATCCGACTGCATTTACATCCACTTGCGCACGCAATTACGGCCGAATTAGCGCGGCCCCTGTCAATCAGGTGCAGAAATCCGTGAGGGGGGGCGTCGTGCCCTGTAATTAATCCGAGGGGCGGGGGTTGGGCCCGGGCTCGGGGTCGGCTGACAAATTGACACGAGTATCGCTGTCGAGTGTGGAGCGGCGTGATTATAATGATTACTTAGGCTCCGGCAGAAGTGCCCGCTTTTCGGGGCCGACGACGCCGCCGCCGCGCCGCGCCGCGTCGCGACGCCCGGACGCGTGGCTGATTGTTGCACATTCTCGCGTCTTTGTGCCGGGGAGTCCAAGTGCAGCCGCAGCTCGATGCCCCGCCGCGCCGAACGCCTTTCATCTCCGGCGCGCCGCTGCGCAGCGGAAGCAAGGATAATCGCCTTTTTTTATAAAACGGCGTAACTCGTTCTAAGACGAGCCGCGTCGTTCGTTTAACTCGATGCCCTCCGTAGCTCACTTAGAGATGGAGTTAAGCCCTTTGATCGGCCGAGCGGCGTAATGAGCGCGTCGTTGTCGTTTCAACACTCATCGCGAGCAGATAACCACCATCAATTTAATATGTAGTGCGAGGTACTTATCGGACCAGACCGGTCGTAGATTATGTAACGTTAAATCTGCGGTTTTTTTTCGCACCTACACCCCCGCGATGTTCTCTTGAAATGGTGTGTAGGAAATCTATGTCGAATGCTGTGATGGTAGAATGGCCCCATGGATTCGGCGACACGTGAAATCTTTTGTGATGATAATTCTAACATATTAGTCGAACATTTGTTAAATCATCGTTGAACCTTTGCAACTCTTATGACGCCCTGTGAGGTATTTGCAAGTTGAGTCACAATAAAGACATAATCTCATCTTATCTTACAGATGAATTGGACGTATTTATGTCAAACGGAACTAAGCGCCATAGGGGGAGGAAGGTAGAGGGGGGCTTGGATTGGCGGCGGAATCGGGCGTCGGGTTCATTCCGTCATATATTCGCAATGTTTTTCCATGGCGCTTAGTTCCGTTTGACAGAACGCGCTATCCGTCATTCTAAATTCCTCAAAAGGAACCCAAATTGGCGCTTAGTTCCGTTTGACAGAAATACGTCCAATTTTCACACGTTCGCACGAGTATAATATAGACGTATTTCTATCAAACAGAACTATGTGCAGGTGAGAAATATGGGGTGTGCTCTAGAAAGCTGTACGAGAAACAATGTAAAAGAGGGCGCGATTCCTTTTGGAGAATTGGAAAAGCGGGATATTACATTCTATCAAACAGACCTATGTGCCAACTGAATGCGGGACTCATGAGCCGCGGGCATGGCAAGAGAGCGTTGTGGACAGGGCTCATGAGTTAAAGCGCCCCGACGATGATCTCCGTCTCGCGGCCGCGGCTCCATCATTGCCGCTGACGTCACTGGCGCTTTATTATTCTCATTCACTCTTACGGCCAGAGAACTAACGAGCACACCCCATATTTCTCACCGCCACATAGGTCTGTTTGGTAGAAATACGTCCATATCAAAGGTGAAAGTTATTGGAAAACACTTCTATCGCCTTGTGTTCACCTTCAGTTGAGCGCGTATGCAATGTGCATCCTTTGCATCCTTATTAAATTAGTGGTATCACCGTTCACGTTGCGTCTATCGCGCATCCACATAACCGCTTGATCTAAGGATATCTCTTATCGACATTTTTTTTAATCGGTTGACGTTGCAACGGTGACGGGCGTTGATGAGTGCGTCGGATGCAGGGTGCGTCAACAAGTGCAGTCGATGTAATTTGTGGAATGCGCGTTGCATAATATCGATCGTCCGGGTAATTTTGTTATGACGGGGCCGCCACCACACAACGCCGCGGGGCTGCATCTGCGGAATGCCGTCTTGGTTTTATACTCCCCGAAACAAAAAACGCAACGGCCTCGTTAACACTTTCACCAAGATCGACGCCCTGTTGATCTCAATCGGACGCATTTATATCAAAAGGAACTTTGTCCGCTGTGACATGGCCCCTATCATACATGCATTTTTATGGATCTCTCGGCTCATGAAAGAATGGATATAGTTCCTTTTGATTCGATTTAATTTATACGTCCAATCCACGCCCCGCGTCTGGCAAATTCTTCGAATCGACTTCCTAAAAGCTTCTGTCGCCATCTCACTTGACTACTACACCTACACAGTGAGAAATATTAATCGATATTTTGTGTTAATATGGGAGGTAGAACAAAAATTAACATAGACATGCGGTTGAATTTTTTGTTTAATTTTACTTTAGGTTACATTGACCTACTCTTTGCGTAGAAAACAGTGGCGTGGCGTGAATTGCGATGCATCGATTGTTCTGCTCTTTAAACCTATGATAAAGAATCGATTATATTAAGGTGTTCGCTGCGAACACCCTGTTTATCGATTCTTTTCCATAGGTTTAAATGGCATAACAATCGATGTATCGCAAAGCACGCCACGCCACTGGTAGAAAAGTAGCAAAAAATCAGGCGCGAGCCGCCAGGATCGAATTTGCGGATCGCATTGGTGATAACTCAATGCGCTGGATAGTTCAGTACAATTTGAAATTCCATGAATTTTACATTTGAAGTTTGTCTATGCTGAGGGCGAATATGAATTGAAATGCCAATCAAATTCCGTTGAAATTATACTTAGAAAGAAATAGTTACCGACATTTCCTGTTAATATGCGAAGTAAAGTAGAAAGTCGTTGGCTTTATATATTTTGGTTAGGATTTCTTTTGGTCTCATTGACCAAATCTTTGAGTGGGAAATTTGCAGCCTCGTTAAAAATCAGGCGCCAGGAGCGAATCTGGATCGCATTAGTGATGGTATAGTGAGCTGATTGTTCGCAAGTCGCAACCCCTGAGAGTGACATTGAGAGGAGTAAGAGTATATGAGCTTAGCAAGATAATTTTTTCATCCCCTGATGTCTCGGAGTAACCCACGGTTTCAGTCGATTTATCCAAAAAGTTGGTCCATCCGTGTCCTTCCGCTTGATTTGACCGAAAAAAAAGTAACTTCAAGTAACCGTAAACACGAAAATTTTATGTGTGTATACCTTTGCATCCGTGTTACACCACATGGCAAAAAGCGACCACCCCTGAAGAAATTCTCGATTTCCCCGTATAAAAATCAAAAAGCTCATTTTATCCATTAAGTTAACATGAGGTTTTTAAATTTTATATTCAAATAGTGCCACGATTTCTATATCAATGAAACCACATTTTAAAAGAAGTGGAGGTCAAAAATGATTTACAAGCAAAACCAATTACCTTGTTTGCTTTTGAAACCGCTTATTCTCTCGTCGTAAACCATTGATAGGTGATGGAGACTTTCAATCCTCTCAATTCGAACCCATTAAAGAACAAAATACCCTGTCCTCTCAAGTTTTTCCACCAGTGAACGCTGTCCTCAATTTTATGGTTTATTAATCGCGGGCCCATTTATACTTTTATATCACTCACTAATTCGCCTGCACTAGTTCTGTCTCCACCAGTCAACCTCTCACGTCAAGCACCGCCCCTCAATTTAGATCGAACACTCATCGATGGCGAGTAGGGCACATAAAAACTTGGGGCATGGGAGCCATAAAAATTCCATCCTCATAGGAAGAATAAATTGCAGTTGCCAGATCAGGGATCACAGGTACCTCGAAACTTTCTGTGAGGAACTTTGACCGAACTTCAAGCCATATGGAAACCTGAAGTTCTCAGTCCATGTAGCGGAGTTTTCAGTCTTATATACAAACCGAATTTCGGATCTGATACCCATAGTCTTTTAAGTTCGGTTAACATGAACGCTGGTAACCTAAACGATAAAAAAAAAGTTGGATGATCGCGACTCAGCTAACCCAAATTGAACGTCATTTTGCAATTTGGAACTCCAATATCTAACTCATTTCAGAAACAACCCATGTGCTATTAATATCTTTATGGAGATAGGTGCTCCTGTGGGTCAGCTAGACATAAGAGTGCCTGATTGCTAAATGTAGTACAATCGGCGTTGAGCGCAAACATATTGGCACTGTAAAGCGAATTCATTGGGATAAAATTAGCTTTCTTGTCTCTTGATTCCTGGTTTCTCCCTTTATTTTCGTAGCTAAAGAACTTTGATTGAAATTAGTAGTTCGGATGCACTCTAACTCTTTTGTGCTGCTCCAATAAGTTTGTTGGTTTTTCCATAGTACTAATAATTTTTCGTGCACCACCAATTTGAATTAGCCGAGATAAAATAATCGAACCAATGTTTTCAGTGAAACAGTTCGAGCTCAATGCATTAAAAATTAAAAGTTTTCAACTCATGTCAGCGAATCATGACCATCGCAACAATGACCAATGATGGGCGACATATCTAGAAAACCCATTCGGGAAATAGACGAAGTTTGACGAGTCCATCCGGGGAACTACTCAACTCGCCGTGCATCGGTCATCATTAACCGGAGATGGGTGTTGTTATGTCGCCCACGAGAAAATGAAGAATCGAAGTCTATGTTTTGCATGGAGTGCAGGATTTCTGAAATATTTTGCTCGTGGTAACAACCTCGACTTTATCATATTCCGTAGCGAAGCTTTGCAACATCCCGTCGGATTTACACCGAATGAAGCGGCAGTGCGAAGGGGGCTAGATGGGGGGGGGGGGTCGTGGTGGAGAGCTCGGAACAATCATCTGGGCCGTGTCAACTCGGCGCTGAGGCGGTGGCGCGGCCCGTGATGACTCTTTTGGGGATTCCGGCTTTTTATGCGTTAATGGAAAAACGTGGGGACGCTCCACCTTTCGCCGCCCGCCCGCACCCCCGCCCCTTCATTTCGTAGCGGTTTACAATCCTGTAATAGGATTTGGGAAGTTGCAGCGCTGCGCCGGCCAGGAAAATGGTCTAGTTTCGTCGGCGCCGCCAGGGGGACGAGGGTTGCGAGGTATCGATGCCGTCCTTCGATGCCCCTTTTCGCAGAAAAATCTTTTTTTTTTTTGTTTTTTGCGGGCTTGAGTTTAAGCAGGGCGTCTACAAGTCCTGAATTTCCGGAAAGTCCGGAAATAGTACAAATTTTTTAAGGGCGGTCTGGAAGTACTGAGAAAGTACGGAAATTCCGCAAAAAAATCCGGATTTTTTTTTTTTTAATTTTATGTCATTTTTGTCGGAATGTCGAATTTTTGAAATTTTTCGAATTTCGTCAAATGGAGGTACTGAAAAAGTACGGAATTTCTCTGTTGGGGGAGGTACTGAATTTCTTCATAAGGTACTGAGAAAGTACTGTAAAAGTACTTATTTTTGATCAACCTGTTTTAGTAGACACCCTGGTTTATGTCAAGATCGTCTGACATGAATATAGGGTTACTAAAGATGAAACGTAACGCAATTTTCTCGTATTCTTATCATAGATCTTAAAAAATGTTTGTCGCGCCTTGTTATATGTATACCAGCCCGCGATAATAGCACATGTTTCATTCAAAAGAATTCCCCAGAAATATTTATGGTAAAAAATATTTTGATGCCCCATAGATATCTCTGAGAATTTTAGGCGCATTCGTGTGCAAGTCGCTGCAATAGCGGACAATGGAGCTTTGCGATCACGAAAAGCCTGATGTATCTGTCCTTCAAAAGGTCGGTTGCATAATTCCGCCACAACATAGGCGGATCCAAAGGGGGGGGGCGGAGGAGACTTACGCCCTCCCCGTTTGCCCGCAAAAAAGAAAGAAGGGAAAGGGATGGTAGAAATAAGGTAAGAACGGAGGAAAGAAGGAGACGACGGAGGAAATAAGAAGGAAGGACGCCTATATGGGCGTATTTCTGTCAAACAGAACTATGTGCATTGAGACATGAGCCCTGAGACCCCTAAGAATATATGCATAACAGGGCTTACGCCATTATGCACATAGTTCCGTTTGACAGAAATACGTCAATATGTAGTAAGTATTCCCGACGGAATCAACTCGAACTGCATATTAGATGCTTTACAATTGTGAAAATTTTCTGGGAAACCCAGACCGGACCCTTTTCCGCTCCCTCCGTTCAAAATGTCTGGATCAGCCCCTGTGCCGCAACAAGGATTCCACGGAAGTACGACATCCTGTTTTGAGCTTCTCTGTCGGAGGAAAAGTCGGCAACGCTCGGGAGGAGGGAGAAAACGGCGATCCGGCGGTGGGTACGGATGACTGCTACTCTGAGCCGAGGCGAAGAGCGAAGGGCCCGCGCTCAAGATGGAAAACCTATCGCTTTTACGACGGGGGCGCAGCGTGGCGCTACGTTATGATGTCATAAAGTTCGGCCCGTCCCGGCATCCAGCGTTTTTTTCATCAGCCGAGAAGCTTCTAACTTTCAATTTTTCCCGCGGCATTTATGACCCGGGCCCGGGCCGGGAACTCAGGGTCGCCCCGCGGTCATCCAGTCGTTCATCGCCCGCCGCGGGTCTGCAGAAGCTGATCAACTCACGTCTCACCGCAGCTTTCGTTTGCTTTTCTCAATCGCTGCTCCTCGTGGCGGCGCCGAGTTTCCCGATTTTCCGGTGATGAACACTATCAGCGGGCTGACAAGTGAAATTGGACGGAGTTAAAACAGAAAGGAGCCAAGCCACATCGGGATCGAACCGAGAAAAAGAGGTTTACAGTTCGGCTCCTGCATAAGACTCAACGTAAAAAATTAACTTCGAGTTCAATTTCTGCAAAATTTGCTCCAACAAAAACTTTGAATTTTTGGCGATAGATAGTGAAGCAGTGGTTGAGTTCGAAACCACTCATAACTCAATTTTTCCCAAAATGTGGGTTGGTTCCTTTCTGCTTAACTCAGTCCAATTGATAGACAAAGCTATACAGACGAAGGAGACATAGAAAAAATAGAGCGATCCCATTGGTTGAAACTTGGATTGGTTAAGATAAAGGGAGAAATGATGGACTAACTACAGGATCTTACGTGGGTTTCCGTTAGTTACTCTATCACTTACCTTCTTTATCCATTGCAACCACCCGCTTCCACCGATAAGATTGTTCCACTCTCCCTTGGTCTCCTTTGTCTATCGTTTTGTCCATCAATTCGAACAATCAGCCTATCGTTGGCTTAAGTCAACTAGAATCGCCCCAACTGCATCAAACGTTGTTCAGATTCCTCCCGTTTTCATTTTCATTTGCTCAACAAAGACCTAAGCAATATTCCGACTTGAAATTTTGCAAGGATATTCTGTACAAGTTATGAGAAATGCACTAAAAGTTTCGAGGCGTTGGGTTGTTTTGAGTTTCACCCGTGGTATCACCCATCGAAGACACGGAGATTGATGACGTCATCCGCCACGAAACCGCAGTCTACGGTTTGGTGTTAGCCAGACTCACGCCCGCGGGAAATATCTTTACGAACTTTAAGTGTTTCTCCTCGGTTCCTCAATACTGGTCCTCCTTCCCTCGAATCAAAATCGATGAGTTTTCCGTTAGCTTTTTTGGCGTTTTGCCTGCCAATTAGTGCAAGTTAGAAATTTTCGCCAGGAGCAGATATTCAAAGAGAAGCTAAATCATTACTCACGAGTGAAACCAAACTATTTGTCCCTTGAAAGGAACTAGTTCAGTCGTAAATGGCCCTGAGCGTCATAAGAATAGTCTCTCTCAGGGCTCACTCCCAAATCGGCATTGCTCCGTTCCGGAAGCAATCGGACGTATTTCTGCCAAACGGAACTATGTGCATCAAGACATGAGCCCTGAGACCCATGAGGATATATGCACAACAGGGCTCACGTCATAATGCACATAGTTCCGTTCGGCAGAAATGCGTCCAATTTGTTGAACTATGAGGATCCATTGCGGCGTATCCGACGGAAGCCGCTTCATTTCACCTGGATGCTGGCTCCGGCGAGAGGAGGGGGAGGGGGCGGAAGGGCCCAGGAAGCAATAGCGACAGAGATATCAGATCGGAGGAGCGGTTCCGGGCTCCCCGCACGAAAACTAAAGATTTATCGGGGACTCGAGATTATTTCCAGGGGGAAAAACAACAAAATGAGTTACGCGGAAGGAAAGCGGGAGCCGAGTCGAAATCGCGGGGTGGCGTGCACGGAGCGCGGGTACGTGACATTTTGCCCCCGGCGAGTCAGGGAATGCAACCAGCCCCGCACAGAAGTAGATGTTGAGGTGAAAATCGATTTCGCCGGCGACCGCCCGCCCCCTCTCGCCCCGGCGCCGCGCCCCCGCCCCTCCGCCGCACGGTGCATCGACTCGGTAGGCGAGGTCGGACAACATTTTGAAACTTTCAACGCTTATAACTCCGTTTACACAAAAATTCGAGGTTCTAAAAGTCGTTCCGTCGGTTTCCTCGTGAAATTTTCTTTCGGGAGCACCCCTCAAAATCTAAAATGTGATCATCCAAACATCAGAATTTGCAGTTATAATTAAAAATTTCATGTCCGACCTTTCTGATTGACTCACTAGAAAAAAAAAACTTATTGGATCTAGAGTCCGGAGTCTTAAAAACATCGACAAGAAAAAATACTCTCGATTCAATCGGATTTCAGCTTAAATCAAGAACCAAGCCTCTTAATTGGACGTATTTCTACCAAACAGACCTATGCGGAGGTGAGAAACATGGGGTGTGCTCTAGGAAGCTGCATAAGAAGCAATGTAAAAGTGGGCGTGGTTCCTTTTGAAGAATTGGAAAAGCGGGATGTTGCATTCTATCAAACAGACCTATGTGCCAACTGAATGAGGATCTCATGAGCCGCGAGGATGGCAAGAGAGCGTTGTGGACAGGGCTCATGAGTTAAAGACTCCCTCCAACGATCTCTCCGCCGCGCTGCGGCTCCTTCATTGCCGCTGACGTCACTGGCGCTTTATTATTCCCATTCACTCTTACGGCCAGAGAACTAACGAGCACACCCCATATTTCTCACCTCCACATAGGTCTGTTTGGTAGAAATACGTCCAATTTGAGCGGATTTCCTTTTGATTCAAGCGAAAATCTGATCGAATCAAGAGTATTTTTTCGTGTCAATGTTTTCAAGAGTCTGGACTCTAGATCCAACGTGGATTTTTTTTCCCAGTGCTCGATCCACTGTGCGCCGGCCGCGAGCACCCCGAAAACTCCTGCCGCTACAGCTTGTCATTTTCTCGAGTTTTGTTTTCCCGAATTTTTTTGTTTTCTTTTTTCCTCTCCCCGCTCCTTGAAATGCTTCTCCGTCATTAGGAGAGATGCACACCTCGGTTGAAAAACGTCCCGCTCACTCGGGTCCCGTCTGGAAAGTAGCTCTCGGATGCCACGAAATCCCCCTTCAAGTGGATTTTCTCTCGCGTGCACCCCGGAGATACTATATACATACAATTTATATATAGATATATACTGTTTGCGGATTTCCGCCAGAGGTCCACTCCACCTCCGACTGCCTGAGTCTTTAACGTTATGAAGATGGGATTATTCCTCGGCGGAGTCCATGAATTCCTTGCTCGAGAGGGTGAATTCCTGCGAATATCTCCGACGAGTGTACTTCCCTGGAAATGGGTCACGGCACTCGGCAAGTGGATCCTTCTAAGGTTCGGAGGCATGAGGATAAGGACTTAAGCAGGATGTCCTCGGTGAAGACGGAAAGGATTCGTGCGACATAATTCAGCCCACTCACAAATATTTTTTCATGGCGGATTGATCGGTGCAGCAAGTTGCAAGGATTGGATGGTGCTAAATAGAGACGGAATATACCTGGAAAGTGGACTAACACTTCGGTGCTCAATCTA
This sequence comes from Bemisia tabaci, assembly GCF_001854935.1. NCBI lineage: Eukaryota > Metazoa > Arthropoda > Insecta > Hemiptera > Aleyrodidae > Bemisia > Bemisia tabaci. The sequence continues at coordinate 2,564,156 of NW_017547295.1, forward strand.
ATTATACTAACACCTCAGAAAAAATCGAGATGGGATGGAGATATAATTCCTGTCTCAAGATTGACCAAGTTGACTTATGTTTCTTACCCGGCAATGTCTAATTGGTTGTTTTTTTTTTTTTTGTTTTTTTGTTTTTTTTTTGTTTTTTTTTTTAGTGATAGATAAGAGCTTTCCTACAACTTTGAGAATTTCTTAACATTGATTATTGCGGATATTTTGAAGTTCTCCAGTTGAAAATCATCTTTAGTTGATCTAGTTTTATTTTCTGAGGCTCAGCATTTTCAAATAATGTTGTCTCAGAACATCAAAAGGGATCCATTAAAATTGTTTTTTCAGCCAAAAAACTTAAATATATTCGCATTTTTTCAGTGGTATAATGTATACGCTGCGCAACGCTGTATTGCCAAATGAGCTTTAAACTCGAGCTTTTACTTTCCCTGAAGGATTGGGCCATCATAAGGTTTCGTTCGGGCTACAATTAAACAAAATCCCTGAGTTTCCCGAAAGAGTGGCACCAAAAGGCCCTTTTTTGACAGGTCCTTCATCCCTGAATCGATCAAATATTCCTCCGAGTTCACCGCGAGATCTTAGTCGAAGCCGAGTGTAGGAGGTCGCAAGGGTTAGTGTTGACGCTGGCTTTGTAATCAAATACACTTGGGGAAGGTTAGATGAAACCGTCCCGAGAAGTTTACGGCGCTGTTGCCATTTTAGCTGGCTTTTCGCCGCGAACCCCAGCGGCGAATCGGGCTTTCCCGGCGGGAGCGACGAGCAACAACGCCGCTCGGAAGTCCACGGCACGGAAGCAAATGAAAGTGGAAGCGCGAGTAATGAGATGCGGAGCGAGGGGCGGGAGCGGGGTTGTAATAAAAAATATTAAAATCAAAACGCAAACCGCTTCTCTTACTTTTTGTTTTTGTTTTCGTTTCGCGCCCCCCAAATCGCGGGGCGGATCTTCTCGCGAAACCGCGCCGTAGTCGCCAGATTGTGCTGAAAAGTAAGCATTTTCCCCCCGTTTGAACCCACGTTAAATATCCGCATCTCATCGCACAATCCGGCAACTTTGAACCGCGCCTCGGTGTTTTTCCAACGGTGTCTCGTATTCATTTGATCGTAAGGGAGGGAGAAGAGACTTCAGCTGTGGAAAGCTTTGCGTTCATCATCATTGAAACGCTCTCTAAAGTGTTGGACTTAACTAAGTAGTGTATCGCCGAAATTGATTGAGCTGGCTAACCCCAAATCAAAGTATATTTTTATTTGATATTTCTTCGAATTGGGACGGAATTTCCTGACAGAAAGTTTAAATTCATATTGATCGTTATAGTTTTTTTCTTCTTTTTTTTAAAAAAAACATATCTGGGCTCATTTAAGACGGAATCTGTGAATAGGGACCTTATCCTCCGGAAGAAAATTTTCCTTAATAACTGTTTACTAAACTAAGTTTCTCCACAGTATAAAAATGTCTGAATTGAAACTACATGACAGATACCTCTTTCAAATTTTAAGATTTCAGGCACAAATTTGCGCCAAAATTTCCAGATTCTCTCCCACCGTGCATTCGCAAAAAGTTTCGGAAAATTATCTCCTATACTCCAACTTGACACTTGTCAGAACCTCACTTCCTGTCTCCAAAAGTTCTAAATTTTTTCAGTCCACAATTCAGAGATTCTGAAAGGAAAGAAGCACGAGTGCGATTCATTCGGGAACATTTATCCACCCAGCATAACAGACACCAAGCCAGACTGCGAAAGTTCCCCGAAATATTTTCCGGAGCTGAAAATACGACTCTCGCACGCGCTAGCCTTTTCGCAAGCGGCTCGACAATGACGCAGCGGAGCATTGTAGCTTTTCAACTGCAGCCGCAGAAATATTACGGAGAAAGGGTCGCGTTTCAAGTGCAGTCGAAAAGCCAAAAACAGAATTAACCCGGGCAAATCGACAATGGGAGCAGGCGTCTGGTCCAGCGGCGGTGGCGGCGGGATGCTGCGGACAGATCCCTCTCAACACTCGACTGTTGCCGGGTTTTGAACAATTATAAAATACTTCGAAGGCACCGACCAAGACATGAAAACGAGTGATGCGAAAGTCATTTTCAGGGATCAAAATTGTTTCATGAGCAGTTCATAACCTCATGAATGAGACACCAAAATTAGGAAAATTTTCGATGTTTCCGAAAACAGTTTTCCGAAAAAATAGGGGTTAAGAGTCTGATCGCCAAATTTTACAATTTGTTTAAAAAAATTTCGACCCCAGCTGTGTACCGCACAAAAAATACCGCACAAAAAATGTGACCGGGTCTGTAAAAAGACACCTTTTTTACGGACATACCTTGCCTTCTGAGAGAGAATGTTCTTCAACTTTTTACAAATGCATGGATTGGAGGAAAAAATCTGAAAATTCTCTCGAAGTTTTGACCCTAAAATCTCCAAGTTGAAGGAAATGTTAGTCCTGATGGTTCAAGACAAAAATTTCTTAGTTGTAGAAAAACGTGGTTTAAGTGTTCCTAAAAGGCGAAGGAAAATTTTCTTCCCGGAAGATAGTGTCCCTCTTCACAGATATAAGTAACCCGGAAACAAACGATGATTCGCCAAGGCACTTGTATTAATCTTCTTTTAGTAGGCTTTTTCGGTAATTGGAAGCGTATTAATGGGCACTCTAATTAAATTCAATCGTGCAGTCCCTCCAGAGGGTAATGACGTCACGAACGAACCATGCATGTGCGTGCGTGTGCGAGCTTTTAACGAAATTCGGGAAGCTCCACCGGCAGTTGACTCGTTTCAAGGCAACCTGGCATCGAAGCGTTATGCTCATGAGAGCTGTTAAATTTTAACGAATGCAAGCTCGCTCTTCATTAAGTAGGGGCGCGTAACAGAACAAAACACAAGGGGATGATGCGGAAGCTCGGGGACTCGGGAGGGAGGGGCGCGGGGAAGCCCCCAAGGGACCCGGGCGAGAGGGCAAAGGGATAGTCCACTTCCACATGCCGCCGCATGGTGCACGCTGCACGGTCAAGTTTAATCTCACTCCTCTCGCCAAGGGCTTGTTAATAGTGAGCTCCTTATTCCCCTGTTTTTTGTGCCTAAGTCCGCCGGCCAAGCTCGGTCTCAGGGAAACGTGGTCAGTCTCATGCTCCAGGGTGTAAACTTCTGACTCCTGAGCTCTACGCACCGGGAAAACCTGGAAAATTAAACGGTATTTCTCGCCGGAGCTCAAGATATTTCATTTTTAGTGGGAAAAAATCGGCACGCTATGATGAAGCTCCGTCCTCTGTCGAAGCAACGCTTCAAGGGACGTGGTCTCTCGTAACGTAACAGAGTTACAAACAGTTCAGAGCCTTAAGCCGCACAGTGGATTGAGTTAATCAGAGAGGTCGGGCGTGATATTTTTGACTAAAACTGCAAATTTCATTGTTTAATTCGTCACACATTCAATTTTAAGGGGTGTCGCTGGAGGAAAATTTTACAAGGAAACCAATGGAACCACTTCCAAAACCTAAAGTTTTGTTTCAACAGAGTTATAAGCTTTTAAAGTTTCCAAATTTTGTCCGAACTTTCCCATTGACCCGATCCTTTGTGAGCCGGGCGGGAAAGCTGTTGGATCCGGCGTAACTTAAACGGTAGGAAGTACGACAAAGTGTCCGACTGCGTGGACAAGCCAACACTTGGTCGCCCAATTGACGTAAGGGCGTATCTCAACATTTACGTGGTCCCATTTGTCCATATAATACCATGCTTTCCGGAGCTCGTGTGGAAACAGAGATTACGTCAGAGGAGCGACGGCTTGGCGTCTCAAGCTTGAATGGTCTCCGGCGGCTTTGAAGGTGTGCATTTTCCGAGCGTTTGATCCCGTTCTCGCTGTGTTTGGAGAGGGGCAGGGATCCCGAAACGGGATGACGGTCGCGGATATTCACCTGGAAACGGGCTCCTCGTCGAGTGTGTGGACTGCCGTGTTAAGGAAAAACGACATAAGAGCATTCCATACTTGCCAAATTTCGTCTCAAGAAAATAGTAATTTTTTATGGAAGTTATGAATATTATCCCATGAAATGCCCAGGCACTTTAGATCAAATTACGAAGAAAATTCTCTGAAAAATGGGAAGAAAAATATTCACAAATATGCCCGAAATAACGTGATTTGTTGGAGGAGATTTGGCAACGTCTGTAGGTTCATACTTTGTTCTTCCTTAGGACGGCTGTGAAGGCGGAGGCGCAGCAAAGTAAATTGAGGTAGTGGGAGCCAGAGCCGTCATTGCCGCGGGGTCAAAGGCTACTCACAAAGGCGCGCCCGGAATTATTTAAACATGGCGTGTCCCCTTGTCCTTCGCTCGTGTCCCCGTGTTTTCCCCCAAAACAGCACGCAACTCCCGCTATTTCACGCTCGCTTCACTGGATCCGAACGGGACAGTGGGCAAGCTTCGCATCCCCCGCGCTTTTTCACACGTCGCCACAAGGACAGAAAAGGGGGATTTGGAAACTCGCATTTTTTTTCGAATCGTTCCGTTTCGAATACCCCATAACTGTGTTTTGACGGTCTGTTTAGTGGCGCATCAGAAAAATAATTAATATTCATGAAGTACTGCAACAAATAATGCGAACGGAACCAACATAACATGCAGATAGATTAACGGACGCGCGTTGATGACGGCGCAGAGATACAACTATTCGTACTCGATGCATGTCCGTGTTGCGTCTGCAAAATTGAAGGCGCGATGGCGCGAGACGTGAACTCGCAATGCTCCGCTCTTTAGCGCCAATGAGGTATCGCTCAGATTCGGGAGGAAGTTGAAAACTGTGGCCGATTACACCTCTCCTATTTTCAGCTGTGTGGCTTTCGTAGCTCTTGTAGCGCCTCAAAGAGAAAAAGACAAGTGAAACCCACTTAACATTAAAAGAAGCAAAGAAAAGGTCGCGCGTTGATGACGGCGCAGAGATACAACTATTCGCACTCGATGGATGTCCGTGTTGCGTCGGAAAAATTGAAGGCGCGATGGCCCCAGGCGTGAACTCGTAATGCTCTATGCTGCCAATGTGGTGACACTAATATTCGGGGATAAAGTCTAGAAACGATAACGTATGACCTATTGTCGTCTGTGTTGCCAACGTAGCCCTGAAAGCACCACTGCAATTAAGTCAAACCAAAACAAACACAACATGGAAATAGAGCATGGTGTAGGTGGTGCTTTGATGGCGGCGCAGAGATACAACTATTCGTACGTAATGGATGTCCGTGTTGCATCTGTAAAATTGAAGGCGCGCTGTCGCCAAGCGTGAATTGATGAGTTTAAATTGTAATATGAAAAAAAGACTTTACCTTCAGCGTTCGTCAGACAGTCGCATTTTCATATATCGACTCTGATACGTCAGGTTGCGATAGAGATTGTAATTTTTAGCAATCTGAATAAAACCATCAAAACACAACTTTACGACGTGCACAACCGCCGCGCATACTCCGATGTCCAAATGCCGGAAGCGTTGAGCCCCAAGTGCGACTGGGTCGAAATATCCCGTGTCGAAATCCGCTTTACGTGCGTCGCGCCATGGCATGGCGCATCGTTTCTAATTAACCGCCTTTAATAGCGCAAACTTATGCGGCGCGGCGGGGCCGTTTGAGCTTTTTGCGGTATCCGCCCAGGTAATACTGTCCTTTGTCTCGTGCGTATGACCGCCATGAAAACATAAGTGGGGAGGGGTAGTCCGCGGTTCCTCCAGTAATTCCATGATTAAAATTTTGCCTGATGTAATTAACTGTAATCCATCCGTTTTGTGGAAGTGGCTGCGTTTCGGAGTCTCCGTCTATTCTAACGTTCCGTTTCTCGTTTGTTTCAGTTGTTATACTGGACACTTCCAATGAACCGAAATTGGGTTGGACCCGCTATCCGTTCGACGCTCAAGCGACAACACCAGGGGTAAGTTCAATGCATAATTCTTCCTCATTATCCTTTCTCTCCGTGCACTATCGAGACTCGATAGTTTTTCAAGTGCCTTATTTTCTTTTTCCAATTTGTTGCCTAGTAATGAGCACAAATCGCTTTTTAGAACAACATGATCACACAAAAACCAAAAGCCTAAAATATAAAACATTGGGCTCTTTGACTCACAGAATATGGTAATTAATGTACCGTGTGTGGTATATTCGTATAATGTCGGATGGTAAAAATTCAAATAGCACTCCGCAAAATCCAACCACACGCTGATAGTCGAAATTGCCAAAGGAAAGTAAAAGAATACATGATTCTGTCATATCTGACTGTATGTAGTACAATTTCAGTTAAAATGTTGTGTGAGTCTTCATTATTCAAATGTATTTGGATAGCTAAATCGACTCTAGAAGAGCTTTTGAGCCTGAATAACAAAACATGTGTTTTTTCTCCTAAAATTACATTACTCTTCCTGTAAATATTATTGCGATTAGTGGTATTTTAAAATGTATGTATCATCAGGAAATGCTCAAGACTTACTTTTTTGTGATCTAGATAATTTTACGCTGTTTGTAGCATAGTGACACAGTTGCGCCGCGCCCATTTACTTTCGTGGGGCGTTTTGACACTCTCCGTTCCTTGCTTGAAAATTGAACGGAACGCTTGTCTTTTATCACATAGAGGGCAATCAAAACTAACTAATTTGAAATTTTCTCCAAAAATAATATCAGAATGGATTATGGACATCTTGTTCATGATTTCCCGCGAGACGAAAGTTGGGTTCTGAACCCCCCCCCCCCAAAAAAAAACACCCCAGCAATGAGTCGCATCTGAATGAGCTGTAAAATATGTGTTGTAACTCAAGCGAGTTACTTCGCACCTTGGTCTCTGCATACAACTCAAAAGCAGTCCCGTTCGATTTCGCTTCCACAGGAATGCGTCTGACGATGGAATCCAGCGATTCCGCGGTGTATTTATTCCCAACTCGCATGGCCCAATTTCGGCGACTCGGAAGGTTCAGTGACAGCGGTTGGGGGAGGGGGAGAGGGCGATCCATAAAATCATAGCGGGGTTCTCGACGTGGTTGATGAATATCTTGTCGTAAATTTTATATCTCTTTTTCATTTACTTTATACCGTCCGCATAAAATCCATAGCGGCGCGCGACGCGACGGAGCGTTCGAATCCTCCGTATCCAGACTTCAGGTTGTCGGATTGTGAGTATCTCGGAAAAGCGAGAAAGAGAAAGTTTTCAAATGTTATGATTTAGACTTTTTAAATTTTTCGAAAATCGTGACACTTGATTCTTCAAGTTTGAAAAATTTGAAAGAAATTGATTCCAAAATTGCCTGAATGAACGCAATGATGGACAGGAATTTTGGATTTGTCATTTGGACGCATCGCGTTGATTGATTCTTGCGTGGATTGTCAACATTTAGAATGAAAATAATATTCTCATCAACGACAAAAATAAAAAAAAGACATCAAATTCGTGCCTGTCCTCTGATAAGTCGAGACATCCTTTTGAGAAGACTATATTACTACACTTTTCATTGGATATCAATTGTTCTGACCCTCATCAACATTATATGGTACCCCACTCCTGGAACACGAGAATATCCTTGGTTTTAAATAAAGGTATGATGAGTATATGAGATATGACCAAATGACATAATCATATTGCCTAACTACATTTGTTTAAATGAAAAATATACCGCCTGATGACGTCAAAGGCATCAATTTTCTCCTTTTTAAATCTATATCACTACAATTTTCCATGTCAAAAAAAAAATAATAGATGGAATAAAATGATGCAGATGCGGGAATAAATTTTTTCGGTGTTAATTCTCAATTTTTGTATACTTTGTCTACAGGCCAAAATCTTTGCATGTGCTTGATTTTTCATGCTCCGAGATCATAACGATACGACGTCATGACCATATGACAACCCGGGAAGCGTCATAAAGAGAGGTGCCCGACTGGTCAGTGCGCGAGTCAAAAATTGAAATGAGTTTCCCTCTGGAAACGGCCATCAGCGTCCGGGCCCGGGGCCGCTGATTTATCTTTTATGCGTGTTATAATTTTCCCATGCGTCGCGTCCCGTCGCACAGTGGACCGAGCCAAGAGAAGGGGTCGAAAAAAAGTTGGAAACTTTAAACGCTTATAACTCCGTTTATACCAAACTTTGAGGTTCTGAAAGTGTTTCCGTTGGTTTCCTCGTGAAATTCTCTTCTGGTAGCACCATTTGAATTTTAAAATGTGACGAAATAAACTTCAAAATTTGCAGTTTTAGTCAACAATTTCATGTTCGACCTTTCTAATTGACTCGGTCCACTGTGCGCCGTATCCTCCCTGTCAGTCCATGCGCAAGTTGCGTAATTTGAATGCCACGCGAGCTTAGAGCCACGGCCGCGACTTTATGCCGGGCACCGAACCGAACGAGCTTTTACAACGTGAACTGCATCCGGCTCACAGTTTTAACGATCCGATTGGAAACGATGCTCGCGAGAAACCACGCAGCAGAACTGTAAATGCGTCAAAGTTGGGCGTACGGTTGCGAATTTTCAACAAGTTTCATGACGGAGGATGCGCTGCCGCGATTGTTTCAAAGTAAACGTGAGATGACCCAGTTCGAAAGAAGGAAACTCATTTCTATGACGAGGAGCAATTTTCTAAATCAGATTATTTTCTATAGACTAATTTTTTAACGGTTCAGTTGCGCTAGTCTCAGAATCGTATTTTTGATGCTTGATCCTTGTCGATCAGCTAAAATTATTACGATCTGTCCAAACAGCATCTTTTTACGTTCGTGACAGGCTCATGTCTTTATGACAGGACTCACGTCACCATGAATATAGTTCCTTTTTATCTAAAAGCGTTCAAATATTTTCTTCTTTCATTGTTTCACGTGAGAAAAAGCAATTCTGTCTCGCAGAGTTATGGCGATTTAGCACGCTCCGAGGATTAATTTGGAAATTCTCGCAAGTCGAAAGAGAACCCTGTCGAAAAGCACTGCGTAAGTCCCAATTTTATCCGCCCATGTCGGAATTTTTTCCCCTCTCATATGAACAGAAGTCAGAGGTGGTTTACGCCGTAAAGCGTAGAGTCGCGTAAAATCAGCGAAACGGAGACGCGAACCATACATGAGCTTCTACTCCCCCCGGTACGTAACACAATTTATGAAGGACCCCTAATAACTCGAGCATCGAATAACATCGGGACATCAATGGGCAAATATTAAATTATGAGCTAATATTCAATCCACAAAAGTGCTCAATGAACCGCGTTGACATCAAAGTCCAAGCGCAATCGATTCAGGGAGGATCTTTTGAGTCGGGGCGGGGCGGGGGGAAGGCGGCGGTGGAATCAGTATCCTACCGAGAGCTAAAATAACGCGACTCCAGTCCCCAGGGCAAAACAATTCTCTCTGCAGCCTGATCAAAAGGCTCGCGCTGGCCAAGAGGAGAGCGGGGTGGGGAATGTTACCAAACTCAGCCATCTGTCCACAAAACTTAAATGATCTTGTTAGACTAGAGACAATGCCGCCACGACACAACACTACTTACTACGCATCCTGTAGTTCATGTTGTCATGAGACTTACGGTTGAGTTGATCCGAGCACAGTAAGCTCTTATAATCGAAATTTCCAGGTGTAAATTTTGAGAAAATTTGGGTCTGTATAGCTCATTCCTCGATCACGTAGATTTTTCCACTCGAAAATGCGTGTAAAACTCCGATTAAATGCACTTCTCCAACCCGATTCTCTTGTGATTTAGACATAATATGATGTTTAATTTCAAAAGCTCATCTTACATAGGAGATATCAGTAAAATTACATAAAAATTCTCGAATTTTAGCCGGCGCTGCGGGCTAATTATTGAAATTGATAGACAACGCTGTAGAAAAAGAAGACATAGGGAGTATGGAGCGATCCCATTGGCTGCGGTGGGTGGTTCCTATAGACTGAGGGAGAATATGATGGACTAACCATTGGGCCTCTCGTGGGTTGCCGTTAGTTTGTCTATTACCTACCACCTTTGTCCATTATTTCAACCACCTCTTCCCACCAATAGGATCCCTTCATACCCTTTGTGTCATCTTTGTCTATAGCTTTGTCTATCAATTTCAATAATCGGCCCGCTGTGTCCGTTTGCAATACTGCTTCAAAGTTTAATGTCTGTCCTTTCTCAGGGACTCATTTTATTGCACGTCGTCAAGTAGGAATTTTCAGACTCCTTCGCGAAGGCGCATCGAGGTAACCTAGGCAAGGTCCGTCACTCTGTGGCAGATATCTGGTCGCGGAGATCTAGTGGTAAATGGCCGGACAGAATGCAGACCGTCGTCGTCGGGAGGCGAGTGAATGAAGACATCATCAAGGAGCACCTGACATTATCGGGAGGGAGACGACGAGGCAGAAGGGCGTATCCCGATATCCCCACGAGCCCCAGGAAGTATGGATGTAGATGTGAAGCAGGGCTCACGTGGGAATTGAGGTACGCCCTTACGCCGGAGGGGCGACGGATTCGTCGCGCCACGGGGGGCGTGACGGGGCGTGAGGCATCATCGCCGCCACGCCGAGACGCGACAATACCGATTTTCATCGACGTGAGAAATGGCCACCGAATGTGCAACAGTCAACACCTTTGGTGCTCCGTCTGCTCATCGTTCACCGCTTCGACACACGTTGAAATCGGACGGTAAACGTCGGGCCGAGGTTGTCATGTCTGTCGTGAGCCCGGCGCAACATCGTGGTCCAGATACACGATCAAATTGAGCTATCAAATTGAAGCTCTGATTGGTGGAAAAAGACCTGAGGTGAGGATGCGACCAATGAGAGGCCCAATTTGATGGCTCAATTTGATCGTGGAACTGGACCTTTGGGAATGAATCTGTCTTGATAGCGAAAGAGCAGTAAGGAACTCGAAATTTTGAGAAAATGGACTCCCCAGTGGTCGAGCGTGACATTCTATCGGCGAGCCTTCCGTTTTCTGTGAGATTGTCAAATATCAACCAGAGGATCCATGAAAATTGTTCTGGTCACTAAAAGCAGACGGATTTTATTTTCAACTTGTAAAGAGCCTCTCTTATTTTCATTCTTGGCTAGTATTAGTTAAGACTGCCGTAAGTGCCATGCTCTGCATGGTTTCGTGGTTGCGTTTCAGACACACAACAAACAAGTTTTAAGGTTAGAAATTGGAAGAAGAGGGCGTTATTTTATACGGCTCTTATTAGCTCTCTGGCGGAATAATTCTCTTAATTGCTGTTTTGACAAAAACAATGTTTATTTTTGCTCACTTACAGCTCTCTCACAGGTCTCTTGCTGTTCTCCAGTGATTTTACGCAAAAAAGATTAGACAGATTTTGATAGAAGCTCGATCTCAAAAATGGTTTTTTCATGGCAGAAAATTCCTTTATCACTCACAAACCACATGACTCTTTACTGGTGTAGTAATATTCGTTACGTTGTTTTTTTTACTGAAACAACGTCAATTTTTGCTCACTGACAGCTCTCTTATAGTACGCGTAGCATATAAGTAAGACACATTTTGATGGAGGCTCGATCTCGAAAATTTCGCTATCACGGCAGAAAAGTCCGTTATCACTCCTATACCGCAAATTTTCCTAGTATGAAATAAAAAATGGGAGTTTTAGGGGCGCGACTTGGAGCCCGATAGGGCATGAGGGGCCAATATTTCACACCGGTTACACATCAAACAAATTTGGATAGAAACTCGATCTCGAAAATTTTCGTATCAGTCCCTAAACCGCAAATTTTCTCAGTGTGAAATAAAAAATGAGGGTTATAGGGGCCCGACTTGGCGTCGGATAGGGCATGAGGGGCCCATAATTCATAGCCGGTAAGACATGGTTCGGCTGGGAATCGGATCGGACACGGCGACGATCGGTTCCGAGTAATTGCATTTTTGACGCTCCGATTTGATGTCTTCATTATCGGATCGGGATCGGGACGCCGCGCCGCATTGGCTGGGCCCCGGATCCCACCGACGCGAGGCGAGACGAGGGGCCCGGGCCCCCAGATCCCCGTGTACCCCGGACCCCGGACGGGAAGCCGACATCAAGCCGCGCCCGGATAATCCTTATTGCCTGCCTCCAGTCCCCGCTCAGACATGATCGGGATTCACCGATAAAAGCCGCTTTGTTTGTTGCACTGAATCCTCTTCGCTGTGAATGAAGATGTATACGTATTTCTTTGTGGTGTAGATTGCTTCGAGCGGCTCCGTGCGAGAGTCAAAAACCAACAATTTTGTTTTTTCAACTCTATATGAGAAAGTAACCTGGGGATGCGGTTAATAGTTCTTGTCATAGATCTTTTGTAGTTCCATTTGCCAAATTTTTGGGTTACATAGACCAAGTCTTACACTGAAAAAAAAAAACACATTGGATCTAGAGTCCAGACTCTTGAAAACATTGACAAGAAAAAGGACTCGTGATTCAATCAGATTTTTGCTTAAATCACAAGGAAATCCGCTCAAAGTAAGAGACTTGGTTCTGGATTCAAGCAAAAATCCGATTGAATCAAGAGAGCTTTTTCTTTTCGATGTTTTTAAGAGTCTGGACTCTAGATCCAATGTGTTGTTTTTCCAGTGTAAGGTTTGCAGTGACCGAATTTGCGTTAAAAATCAGTAATCTTGATCAAAATCGGGAGCGAGTCATCAGGATCGAACCTCGCATTTGTGCAATCTAACCGTACGGTCAATATTATTTTATTTTGTTTTTCTTTGGGTTACGTTGGCCAAATTTTCTGGTCGAAAATTTTCAATCTCGTTAAAAATCGTGAGAGAGTGGCCAGGATCAAACCTGCATCGCATTCGTAAAATCCAATGCCATAACCACTCGCAAGTTGCAACCCCTGAATGATATTGAGAGAAACAAGAGTACAATTTGTTCAACAGGCCACTTTCTTCATCTCCAGATGAGTAGAGTACCAGATGAGCTTCGGAGTAACCTACGATTTCGGTTAAATCATATCCTCTGTTGTTGAAGATCAAATCCTACCATGCGCAAGAAGTCGCTGTCATAGTAGAACAGGTATTTTTCTCAGCGCGACAAAAAATGCTGAGGAAACCGTTTTCTTTCTTGTGTTGAATCAAAATTTTTATCAATGTATAGAGGTGTTAAATCAGCTAATTTCCCCAGATTTTTCCACAACCTAAACTGAAAAAACGTCAAAAGTGGAAAACTAGCCTTTGTTTCCAAGTTGTTAATTTCCAAATTTTTCATTTTCCTAACAATCGGAGTAAATGCTGGAAAATCTAAGGGAATTTCCTGTTCTGTTTTGCTCACAGGCATGGAAAATTCTCCTCTAGTTTCCGCTTGAAAACTATATGCTTAACTGATGAACCGGAATTGATCCGAAAAACATTTGGGAGTCATCTGATGATAACTTCCATCTACGCCCCGAAGTAAATCGTTAGAACCCGGAAATTTTTCTGGGCGTGATCGATGTTGATGAGCGGTCAGCTTCCCGTCAAAGTTTCGGAAATGTTTTGTTTCTCCCAGACGCAACTTTTAATTGGTTTCGCTGATTAGTTTCTTACTTTCCCTCGGAAGCCCGTCTAATTTCAGTTCGGGTTGGGTTGGGTGGGTTGAGCTCGTGCCTTTAAAACTCATTTCTCTCCCTTCCTTGTCCCTGCTCGCCGTCAGAGTTCATGAGTCGGACGTGAAAGCGGAAAATTCAAAATTGACAAATGACTCAAAGTTTCCCCCCTTTTTTCGTCAGACTTTGCTTTTACCGCTCCGGCGGTGTTGTCATGCTCGTGTCAGTCCACCTCCTGGAATCTCTTTTATTATTCTTACTCTTGCTTCGTGTATTCGTTTCTTCCTGGATCTCTTATTTTTGGCTCAATATTGGAATTTTAGTCCCTTTTGGACCCCGAACCTCCATGGAATTTTTCAGTTTTCAAAGTATTGCAACTGGAAATCGCAACAAACATGTTTTTTCTATATTTTATCCGTGGTATAATCCTTCTTACATTTTGGAGCCCGTGTGAGATGAAACACCTTTACAGCATACAAAAATCATATCGCTGTAATTGTGTAGACGACCTGTTTTCTTACGACAAGCTTTTCTCCACAACTTCTGTACATAATTGTGGACCCTGAAGAATAAAAAATGTTGGAGTATTTATCCGCATGATTTATTGAATTCTCGGGTAAAATCTACCACAATACGGTGAACTGCACCAAGCACCCGAGTACCTTTCAAAAACTTGTAATCGAGCCCAATGTCAGGCAAATGTGTCGAGAAATTACCGTATTGTTTCCATGTCGGTAGGCTCCTGAACTCAATCCATAAAAACTTTCTACTCCACTTTCCATAAAATGAAAGTAAATGACATTATCTTTAGCACCTCCAGATGAAAATTGCTCGATTTGCAACTCACCCTCTCAATAGCGAGGAACGTATTTTAGTACGATTCGACCAGATTGGAGGTCCGAATATGAAGAAATATGGCAGCCGACGTGTGTATAAATGAGTAGACGCGTGAGGAGTTACTCGGGATTACGTATAAGTTGGTGCGTACGTGACGGTGTGTGGCAGTGGCGGTGCGGAGAGGGATCCTGGGGGGCGGGGGTTGGTAATGGAAAGTCTGAAAAGCTCCGAGGGAGATCGGAGATTTACGCAAGAGAGAAAAGTTGATCTGATCGAGGTTAGCGTCCGAGGAAAGTTGGGGTTCGGCGAACCGAGCCAATAATCTAAATTTTCGATTTGCCTTGTCCGTTGTCGGGTTGAGTTTCCGCGACGTTTTCTCCGACCTCCTCGGTGCGTGAAAAGCTCGCTCTCACGTCCCTCCCCTCCCCCGCCACCCACCTCTGGGTCCCCCGCGTCCATCAAATGTGGTGGTTTATAGCGATACCTCGTCGTTTCTCGCGCGGAGGAACGTAACTTCACTCCAAAGTTGCAAAATTGAATCACTCAATTTAATTGATTACGAAAAGAAACCTTTTAATTTTCGAATACAATTTGTCTGATTTTTGCATGAGATCGGAAGGAAAATTAGTGGAATTTTCAGTTGGAAATTCTTGAGATTCTCCCGGTAAAAATGCAACTAGCGCGGAAAAATCTGGCAACATTGAAATATACTTACGTTCCTTCGTGAGGGAAACAATGACTTGTGAAAGCTCGGTCATAAGATTCACGGAATGTGACCGAATGTGCATGTAGGAGTTATTCGTGTGAAGTTTGCTAGGCTTATATCCATGGCCAAAGTGCGAAGCCACGTATCTCCATCGCGAGGTTTCAAAATATCTGCTCCTGTTTTATTTTTTTGAATAGGAACAGGTCAACTTTGGATCGGAAATAATGCGAACTTGTGCGTTTCACTTTTTGATGGCATTTCAGCGCAGTTTAATCAAAGTTCATCTAGTTTGACACCGCCTCCACTTAGCTGGAAGTTTTGTAAAACTAGATCAAATTTCTACTCGTGATTTGGAATTTTACCCTCTGATAACTGCGCGCAAATATGTATGTAAGGAACGCATCATAAAGAGATTTAATATGGACTGCATTTTGCTTTTTGGACCTATAAATTCTGGCTCACCTGAAAAAACAATTATGTGCATAGGGAAACTAATGGCACATACGTTGTTTTTAAATCGGACCGTAATTTATGCGTCCAAATTGCAAAATGCAGTCCATATGTGCTAATGTCGGCTTACTTTTGACCCATTCTTCGTTATTGGATGAGTCTATCATCAGTTGTACCATGCTGTATGCGTGGATAAGGTGACGAGTAAAAGCCCAGGCATATGGCGAGAGGCTAAATCCCTTGACCGTGGTCATAGTCGGTGTGAGTGTCACTGTCGCTGATTGAGCAAGAGAGACAGTCGACCACCAGTGAAGTGCAATAACCGGCGGCGGACCCGCCAGACTCGCTTCGCATGCACCGCATTGGATCGCGCTCAATCAAGACAAGAATGAGTTAATTTGGACATCGTCCCCTTCCCTCCCACCCTCGCCATTCCTTCCACTTTCCCCTCACCCCCCATTGCCGACCCTCTCTAAAGTGTTTCAGTCGTAATAATCTCTTCTTAAGTCCACTCTAGAAAGCATGTTGTATACACTGCACTGGAAAAAAAAACACATTGGATCTAGAGTCCAGATTCTTGAAAACATCGACAAGAAAAAATACTCTTGATTCAATCAGATTTAAGCTTAAATCAAAAGGAAATCCGCTCAAATTAAGAGGCTGGGTTCTTGATTTAAGCTTAAATCTGATTGAATCAAGAGTAGTTTTTCTTGTCGATGTTTTTAAGAGTCTGGACTCTCGATCCAATGTTTTTTTTTTCCAGTGTGATGAAAATCGGTTCATCATCACGAGGGTAGAGTTTTCCTCGGCATTTTCTAGTTGGACGAAAAAGCTTGTTGCGGTGCAGAGGGGATCAGTTGCGCTGGTCACAGATTCGTGTTTTGATGTTTGATTCTTGTTGGTTAGCCAAAAATAATACCTAAGATCTGTCCAATCAGCAACTTTTACGTTCAATATTAACCGAGATGTTGACCTTTGAAAAATGTACTACGTTTATGACGTCATCCACCGCGGTAGTGGCACCCATGGTTTCTTCCCTCCGAAGCTCGCTTTCATCCGAGTTTCATGTTGAGTAACCAGTGCAAATGTGCGTCTCCCTGACTGATGAAAGCAAGGTGGAAGAGACCAAGGGTGTCACTACCGCGAGGGATAACGTCCAAACCCCGACTTTTAAAAGGACGATATCTCTGTTGATTATTAAACGTAGGAAGTTGCTGTTTGGACGGATCTTATTATTGTAGCTACTCTACAAGAAGCAAGCATCAAAACACGATTCTGTGACCAGCGCAACTGACCCGTTCTCTCAACTTCGGTATGAATAATTGATTACGAGAGTTGAATTTTGAGGCAGGTGTATATTATCTACAGCTTCCTGAATTCCACCAAAATGTATGAAATTGAACGAATTTCATCTGAAATTTTTCGTGAATTGTACCCGTTTCTGAGGTTAGGTCTAGTCTATATACTTCCTACATTGTCCACACGTCTCAGACCTATCTCTGTGGTCAGATATGGCAACAGAGATCCTCGGTGTGCGGCGTCGATTCGCATTTGCTCAAGACGTGTGAAATGGGTCCAGATTAAAAGTCCCCCAGACCCATCCCCCTCAGTGCCCCTCTCATCGCGTCCACCATTTTTGCTCTGTCCCTCGTCCATCGATAGGCTCGTTTCAGCGGAAAATTTGACGATTCAATAGGTCGGGAACGGGGTGACTTCCCCGCTCAGGCCCCGCACCGGATATGGACGCTCACTGATGAGATAATTAGGTACACTAGATTCACCGGGTCCCTTTCATCTAGAATCCAAATCAACTCGCATCAGTCTGCCCTGTCAGGGATTTTTACTTAGTATGAATCCCTAATTTTTGGCCTGATTTTTCAGTTCTTTTCAAATCGAACAACTCGTGATCTGTTATCTTACCGCGCGAATAGATTTTGAGCGTTTACTTCTTTAAGTTGCGTTTAAGAAAGAGAAAATACATGTTCTTAGTCAAGGGTGGATATATTAAGCCATTATCGCAATAATCCGGTGCTGATCACTTTTTATGCAAGACTAACTACGTATTGTCTTACGCAGAGACTTAAGTTGAGAAAAATTTTCCAGTCATGATGATTCCCGGACAAGAATTCTTTCTATGTCAACGGTAATTTCTTTAAAGTGACAAAGACGTCTATAACATACATACTGTTTGAAACAAGAAGATTTCCTGTCGGCTCAACAAGGATTCTTGTCTAGCATTTATTAAGTAGGATTTCTATTGATCCCACAGAACATTTTTTTCCGTGTAGTGCTTTACCGTCGTCTGATGTAGTTGCTCAAATAATAATAACACTGGGAAAAACACATTGGATCTAGAGTCCAGACTCTTGAAAACATTGACAAGAAAAAATACTCTTGATTCCATCAGATTTTTTCTTAAATCAAAAGGAAATCCGCTCAAATTAAGAGGCTTGGTTCTTGATGTAAGCAAAAATCCGATTGAATCGAGAGTATTTTTTCTTGTCGATGTTTTCAAGAGTCTGGACTCTAGATCCAATGTGTTTTTTTCCCCAGTGAATAACCAAAATCTTAACGCTTCTATAGTCAGATCATAGCTTACTCAAAAAGGTTGACTCTCTTTTACTGCGTACAGTCGAGGGTCTCCTAAACCACTTGTGCGGTGAGGGTACTCGGAGGATTTGCTCACAAGTCGCGTTATCCCTTCCCAAACGTTTAATTGACTTTTTATGGTTTCCGGCGTGAGGATGGGATCAAGGATCATCCCGGCTTAAAATCGACGGGGCGGGAAATCGCGAAATCAAGACGATCGGCGAAAATCCGGATCCCCTTGACCGCAAGCCCGCTCTTGTTCAAGTGCGTTTAAGACAACAATCCAATACCATCTTCTGACATCTCTTCATGCAAGCCTGCCCATTGTAGGTGTTCGGGTCGCAATCGTAATATCACAACGGATTCTCCCCAAGCGACGGGTACTTATGCAGGATTTACCAGCGGAGGATTATCATAGCGATAGCCAAGTCATTCGTGCCCAACTCGCATCGAGTGAAAGATTCGTGCACAATGATACATTTTTCGGTCCCTATTCAATTTAGTAAGAATTTTAACGGGTGATTTAGGTTTCGGCCCGATGAAGGCAGAGAAACAACAAGGAAATTTAGATCCTTTCTCAACGCAACCCCAATCGATTGAATGATTGACTGTAAATCGTCGAAGCCTAGACGAAGGACTTAAATTTATTGCAAGGTTGCAAAATTGACTCGAACAATTTAATTTTTTACAAGAATGCACCTTTGCCAATTTTTCCAATTTTTTTTTATTTTTAATTGATATCAGAGGGAAAGTCAGTGAAATTTTCAGTTAGAAATACCCAAGCTTCTCCCTATGCTCTCTCGTGAGAAGAATGATGGACTGTGTAGTAGAGCCCACGCCAAATAAGTTTACGCACCTCTAGACTGCGACAGAAGATCTGTCATTTTGCCTCTTGCATTTACTTCGCATGTAAAAGTGTAAAGTACTTACTTCTGTGCCGACCTCTTAAAATCCATGCTTCTTCAGCGTAACCATACTTTTTGCGCGCGGTACACACCCTGCTAGATCTCCGTCGCCATCTTGTTCGTTCACATTGGTTCAAAACTAGGGGTGGAGGGATTCGCTAAACAGGAAAAAAGAGAACAACCAATCAGCGAGCGTCGTGGTTTATCTAGACTAAAAGGATTGAGATGGCAATATTCTCCCCACACTAGGGTGTGCGAAGCAACGTTGGGATTACTCGAGAGATGGGCAGGATTTCTCAGGTGTTATAACGTCAGCGAAAAATGGCGACAGTTGCACGCGCGGACCCCCTTGCCCCGACGTGAAGACGTATCTGTACACCCACATGAGCCCAGGAATGCGTAGAGTTAAACGGAGACCAAGGCTCACGTGGAGATCGGGATACGTTCGTACGTCAGAGGAGCGAGGATTTCCACGCCTGTTGGAGTTATGACATTTCAGAGGTATGGGAGGGGGAGGGGGCTGCAGTCGGAAAGGCGGGAAACTCGATACCTGCCGCTTTTCCGGCGGGCTGAGATCGCGAGGAGCTTCCCGGAAATTGATTGACGTTCAAAGAATTTGATTCCTTCAAAGACTCACTTATCCGCATCCGTCATGACGACGTGCGTTGAAATCGCGAGGAGGCGGGGTCCTCCTCACTGTTGCATCGCGATCGAGATGTCAAGTGTCACCAATCACTCTCTGCGATAGGAATAATTCCTCGCTCCGAAGCACGCGTGACAATTGGACCGCGTTCGGCAGAAAGGAACCAAGCCACATCAGAAAATTGCCAAATTTATTTCAGCAATTTAATTTTTTACATCAAAACGTTTGTGCCGATTTTTGTGCAAATTTCAGTGAATTTTTTGCACGGTGCGAGGCAAATTTCTTAAAATGTTTGAGGGAATCAGCACAAACGTTTTTTCGCAAAAAGTTTACCTAGTTGCCCAGTTGAATTTGGTGGTACCTGATGTGGCTTGGTTCCTTTCTGCTAAACGCGTTCCGACTGCTTCATGCAGAAATCATATTTTTCTTGTGTGAAAAAATGAAATCGAAGAGCAGCTGGTTGCTGGATTGGCGATCGTTCATTTCACGTTATTTCCGAAAAAACTGTTGTAAAGAATATTCCCTATAACGTTTTCCTGTCATCCCCTCAACAGAAACTTAGAGAGTACAATAGGTAGAGTTCACGCAAAATAAGTTTACGCACTGCCAGAATGGAACAGAAGATCATCTGACGCAATATCTGATTTGGCTCGATTCCCTTCGGCATAACGCAGTTCCTGTTATCGTATGCGTTGGCTGATTATGTTGCTCATCATTTTAGACAAATAGTGAGTGAATAACATTCTCAGCTCTGCGGGCTGATCGTTGAAATTGATAGTCAAAGCTATAGACAAAGAATACAAGAGGGATATGGAGGGATCCTATCAGTGGAAGCGGGTGGTTGCAATGGACAAAGAAGGTATACAATAGACGAACTAATGGCAACCCATGAGAGACTCGATAGTTAGTCCAAAATTTTCTCCGTTAGCCTGTAGGAACCATACGGAGAAAAAAACTTCGTGCATGGGACCCAAAGTTGAAGTCATATGGATCTCTGAAGTTTTCGGATCACGTATCTGAAAACTTAAGGTCGAGCTGCCGAAGTTCGGGTCAGACATCTGAAGCACTTCGATATATACCGAAGAGTTCGAGTCACACATCTGAAGTACTCCGGTACATACTGAAGTGCCTTCGATGTCTGACCCGAACTTCGGCAGCTCGACCTCAAGTTTTCGGATGCGTGATCAGAAAACTTCAGACATCCATACGACCTCAGCTTCAGGTCCCATACACGAAGTTTTTTTCTCCGTGCTTCCACTTCAACCAATAGGATCGCTCCACGTCCTCTATGTCTTCTTTGTCTATAGCTTTGTCTATCAATTTCAACGAAGAGCCTGCTGAAGTAAGTAACGAACGTAATTTTGCCAAGATCTCATTTAAGGAATGACGGTGGTATCATTGCCGTGATTTATCTCGATTTCGCACGAGAGCCCTACATCTACACTGCTCAAAACTAAGCTAATTTGCGGTGAAATTACGAGGGAACGACCCGGGGAAGGGTTGAGGGGACTATCGTGAACGTCTAGGCATCTCGGCGTGTAGTTTTCGGGTGGGGTACGGACGGAGACGCGGGAAAGTCGTCGATTTATCGGTATGGTGTTGGGGAGCACTTCACAGGGCGGACTCAATTCTCGTTCGTCGCCAACTGGAAGAAGTTGATAAGGCGCGAGGGCGCTTCCGTTCGAATTTATTACCGGATCCTGGAGGAAGCTCGCTCTCCGAGTCCAGGTTGCCGCATTTCCCGCTTTCCACCGCTTTCCCGACCCGAAAGTTTTCGCCCCCTTCCTCAGAAATAGATGGAAATATATATATACAGCCTTGCCTTTATCTACCGTGCCAAGTAAGAACTAGAGTACCTATATAGGGAGAGTATCGACGTATCGAAAATTTTGAGGTTAGGTGATGGAGCTCTTAGACCCCAAAAGGGTAGGCAATCTATGAATTCAAATTATCCGGAGTGATTTATTATCACAATTGTAGGGAACTGTCGTTGGTAAAGCACGTATTTGACTTGGTTTTTGCATAAACTTACTCAATTTTGCAGAAAAATGCCTACTTATGAATTTGCTTGTCCATTTTCGTTTGATATTGGAGTCTAGAGATTGACAGTGACATTTTTCGTTTTCTAAGGTTACCTACCTTTTTGGGCCCTAAGAGCTACATATTTCGAGCTGTCCATACTCTCCCTATATAGGTACTCTAGTAAGAACGCCGTATAGAATAATAGGCGTTCCCAAATTTCCTTCGACAAATCACGAATTTTCAAGATCATTTGTGAGTGTTTCTTCTCCGCTTTTTCCGAGGATTTTGTTCGTAATTTGATTTTAAAAGTATGCAAATTTCAAGGAAAAAGATTCACAACTTTCTTCAAAAATAAAAAAATTTTAATGAAGAAGTTTGGCAACATTCTAATGCTTGTACGACGTTTTTACTTAGCGCGGTAGATATGGGAAGAATACGAAGTTATCGGTAATTTTGAGGATAGGTCATGAAGCTTTTAGGGCTCCAAAGAGCTTACCAACCCGAAAAATTTAACCATCCATTATGATAAAATGTTGACGACCCGTCGTTTGTGAATATACATTTACTCATGTTTGCGGAAGAACGCTCATTTAGTACACTCGAGGCCATCCTCGTTTGATATTCGAGTTAGAAGATTGGCAGCGGCATTTTCATAAGTTTTTCGTGTTAGGAGGTTGGTTGCCCTTTTGGGACCTAAAAGCTCCATTTTTCGACATTTCCGCACTATCCTCATATATTTTGGCACTCTACTGAAAAGTATAGGGAGGTCGAGAGACGGTCATGGAAAAAATTGCGCTGTGAAAAAAATGAACCGCATCCAGCTAGTGCAGGTGAGGTTAACATGGTTTCCGGCGGTCTGGAAAAGTCAAGGGGTTTCGCGTGATTTAGCAGAAGCCAGTGCAATTAAAAATTCTATGAGAATTTCGGAAGGGGTGCGGCGGTCGGATATGTTTTCGCAGTCTGCTAGTCTGCTTGGTCCAAACTCGATTATCGCGCGGTGATTAGTCAGAGTAGGAAGAGAACAGAATAAGATCTAACGATCAATTTATCGGCAGTGAACGTGCACGAACTATGGTTTCAAGTTGAGAACAAATTCGCGCGATGAGCGCTTACATCCGGAAATTTTGCAACTTTCCCGCTTGATTGAGTTCATTCAAAGTTGAATAAAGGAACGGAGAGCACTCAACTAACGCACGCCTCTTAATTTCATTTCATTCCGTAGTGCAGCTCCTTCGGCGCCCTCCAAGAGGGCGCCAAACGCTACCATGGTGAGATGAAACTCTAATGTTAAGCTCAGTGTCTTCTAATACCTGTTTCTTGACGATAAATGTGTGTCTCCTCTGCTACCATTCAATATTTCAATTGAAACGGCGGACGTACTAAGGGAGAAATTTTAACACAAAAGTTTGGTCAATACGGGAAGTGAAACACAAAATAACCGTGGCCCTCGGTTGACAATTTCAAAAGAAAATGTCAGGCAGTTTTCTTGAAGAAATTTGATAAATAATCTAGTGGTGTAAACCAACGTCGCAGTCGGAGTAATGCATTTTCCCGCAGTCTCTTCATTGTCTTCTGTGCTAAATTCACCGCAAATTGTTCCAAACCAACACAAAATTTGTGTTGGTTTCTGTTTTACCTCCTACATTAACCAAAAAGAACACAAGAACACAAATATTTTTATCAGTGCGGATCTACAAGGAGACAGGAAGTTGAAAATACACTGGGAAAAAAAAAAAAAAACACATTGGATCTAGAGTCCAGACTCTTAAAAACATCGACAAGAAAAAATGCTCCTGATTCAATCAGATTTAAGCTTAAATCAAGTACGAAGCCTCTTAATTTGAGCGGATTTCCTTTTGATTTAAGCTTAAATCTGATTAAATCAAAAGTCATTTTTCTTGTCAATGTTTTCAAGAGTCCGAACTCTAGATCCAATGTGTTTTTTTCCAGTGAGGAGATAGAAAGTTGAAAATAGAAGTTGGAAAGGAGAGTCGATTTGCCTCCGGGTCTCCAGCACTACTGAAATGAATGGCAAGGTGTCCTACCCTTGGGACTTATGATGATAACTCGGCTCGTAATCCAGGAACCATCCTGATTTAGATCGATCAGCGATGCAATTGGGAACGACGGGCCTTGGAGTGCGGGCCGAGGAAGGAACATTTGGACTTCGGCTCGGCGGGTTTTCCGTGCAACACAGCTGTAACCGGAGCCGAGGTGGCTGAAAAACGAAGCTCATGAGCATGTCTCCAGGATCCGCCCGGAGGGACGGGGGGCCGGGGGAGGGGGGCAGAGACCCGTAACAAGATCCCCGGGTCGGAGTAATCGAGACAGGGGTTCTGACCGCGACCGTGGGCAAAATGGCCGCTGCACGGGCGGCAGGAAACCCGGCAAGTTGCGCGCCCTTGGCTCCGCCCGCGCTCCGCCCCCGCCGCACCGTAGATCGAGCCTCCGGAAGAAGTCGGACATGAAATTTTTCACAAAAATTGTCAAATTTTACGTCACAATTTTGATTTTACGGGGTGTTTTTTACAGATAATTGTACGAGAAAACCAATGAGACAACTTTTAAAACATCAACATTTCATATTAATTAAGATATACGCTTTTAAAGTTTTTGAATAATGTCCGAGCTCTCCTGTTGACTCGGTCCACTGTGCGGCGGGGGCCGGGGCCCCTAATCAAGCCAATTAAGCGGCCTCCGAGGAGGGACCCGGCCGCCAGAGCTCGAGAGGGGGCCGGGGGCATGAACCCCCTCGGCCGACCCCGGCGGGCTTTGTCACTTATCAAAGACATGATGATCGGCTCGGGTTTCAGCAAATCCGCGCTTTGAGGTGAATCGCGGTCTGTATGGCGCGAGGTCCCCGCCCGTCGCCGGCTAGGGCGGTCTGTTAGAAAATTCCCTGCTAATAGAATTTTTGTGGTCGAGAAGCCAAAGAACCGAGACAGGGCTCTAATCAAAAGAACGTCTTCTGGAAATATAGGAGAGGTTAATTGAGGCGCCTAGGCGCAAAGCCTGAAATCTCCATCCGCTGTCTTAAAGTTCGGTAATAATTTTATTTTATCATTGAGAGAGCGGGTGAGACTCCATTTGCCTACTTTCTCAAGAATTCGCCACCTATAAGTGAGGAAACTATGACGTATTTTACACACGAAGTCGTATTGATTACTCCTTGAAGTATTAAAACATCTGCCAAATTTTTAGACGTCGGAACGGAGATCACAGCTTTTAGACCGTAGCGCTTCAGTTATGAGGTATAAGGTCAGACTTTTTATTTTTTTCATCCCACAGAACTTTTCAAGAAGTTGCCTCTTTTCGGAGCAACTCTTAGAATGAATGGGAATATGGTCGAAATGAAACCTCAAGAAACTTGACGAAGAAGCTCGTTGAATAGACTTTTCAATGTTGCAGCGGAAAAGCTTTAAACAAGGTTTCCTTATTTTTGAAAAAAAGTACAACAATACCGGTCGAATCGATCTATCTTAAAAAATCATAAGGCCTGAAGATAATTGTCATTAAGTATATCAGAGACTAATTTCTCATTTGAAAAAAGCTTCCACCGTCGCCAAGATACCAATGAGGCGTCTCTCTTTGTCTCCGGTGGAAACCCAGCCTAAGGGTTGTTAGCCGGTCGTTGGAGCTTTTTTGGGTTAAGTGTCCGGAACGGCTCTTCCGGCGGTGCTGATGCCAAGGATGACGTCACAAATTCTTGGGTAGACGTGGCCGATTAAGGGAGGCAGACAATGAGAACGGGAGGATAAGGGTGTGGATTGGATGTGACTACCGTAGATCCCGGTCTCATCCCCGTCTGGAACCCTGACCCACGCCGACGACGTGACGCGCGCACGCCCGGAGGAGTCCCTGACTCCCGAACGCTCCGCGGAGGAAGATTCTTGCAAGTCACCCGCCGACGACTTACATGCCTCATGTAGATTTCCTCCTCCTAATGTGCAGTAGTGGCTCCCGCTTTCCGCCGAGTCATCCGCTTCTCTTTTTTAACACTCCCGGCCCGAGGCCCCGTTGCCGTCTCACGTCGGGAGAAAAGTGCGGGCGGTCAGGTGCATGATTGTTCCTCGTGTCGTTGAGAGTTACGAATCGTGACGTATGGGGCTTCTGGAACCCGGAGGATGACGATTTATGGTACCGTAAAAAATGGGGATTTTTTCCACGGATTGGTGTCTGTGTAACTAGGAATTTTCGCTTCTAGACCACGTAATTTGGCCTCATAATTTTTTAATTTTATATTAATTGTATCATTTCGTCTTTTTCGACTTGGCGGAAACATCTTCGGCGGCATCCTTTGGAATCCAGAAGATGCAGGTTCACCTTTGGAATCCAGAAGATGCAGGTTCAGTTTTAACCCCAACAGGGGAAAGCCAAAGACACACGGGGGGGGACACATCGGATCTAGAGTCTAGACTCTTGAAAACATCGACAAGAAAAAGGACTCTTGATTCAAGCAGATTTAAGCTTAAATCAAAAGGAAATCCGCTCAAATTAAGAGGCTTGGTTCTTGATTTAAGCTTAAATCTGATTGAATCAAGAGTCCTTTTTCTTGTCGATGTTTTTAAGAGTCTGGACTGTAGATCCAATGTATTTTTTTTCCAGTGCATTGTCTCATATTTATAAGCTATTAAGCGGTGAAAGAAGAATGAAAGCTACCATTTCCTTTGAAATTATCTCAATTTAGCTCGTCAATCAAATGTAGAGAAATGTTTTTAGTATATCGGCGAAATGTAACTAGCGTGCTTTTCCTTGGCTAAGGACAGGTTTGAAGAGAACGTTAAGCTCTCCCTTGATTTTTACCCTCGCCTCGGGAAGAAAAATGAAACCAAAAATCTTCAGTCGTAATAATGTTTCGAGCACATCACGGCAACAACTGAACGTCCGCACCAAGATGGATCTAGGGTCTCATCATTTGTCTCTCCGGGGCCCCCACATCCACCCGCCCTCCCCACTATTTTCCGGCCAGAAATTGTTTTTAAATTATACTAATACGCCGCTGTACCCTCTCGCTTTCGGGAAGACGGCATCCTTTATTGAGGCGAGTGAAAGTTACGCAAGAATAGTCATGGGACTACTCCTCCGAGATAGTGAAAACCCTCTTTTTCGTCTAGCTTTTTCTCAGAAGTAAATTTCAAATCTATCCCCCCCCCCCCCCCCCCCATGGGGGAAAAATGCATTATTAGTGCATCCAAACGAAAAGATGCATCCGAGCTTGATATGACGTCAACATTTTCCCAAGTGCTATTTCCGAAAGCAGGATTTCGTGAAAACTCGGGAACAAAGGGAAATCATCAAGGACCGAGGCATCGTCACTTATTGACCCAATTTCTCCGGGAACAGAATTATCCGCGGCGTAAATGAGGAAAATGCGCAGGTTGGAGGGTTTACGCGGTGGAGTGATGATTAAAAAGTAGTTTCCATGATTTGGTGGTTCCGTGCCGAGAAAAATCCTCGCTCGCCACGTAATAATCCTGATCTTAAGGAAGTGTTTCTCGCTCGTTACATCTGCGTCTTTGTTGGCCCTCTCCTTGCCAGCTTCTTTTAATCAAGTTCAACGTCTTTTAATTAACGGAGTGGCGCCTCTATTCTTTTTATCCGTTCTTTCATGTTGTGTCTATGCAAGAAGGGCGCTTGTAATTCATTTTCTCGCTCCTTCCAGCTGGCTCCTTCCTCTTTCTTTTTTCTGCTTTAATGACTGGATAAATAAGAACCGGGAGCCGAGAAAAGTTGCTCAATTCAGGGATCCAATTATTTTCCGAATTGATAATGAATTGGGTGGAGAAATCCCACTTTGCAATGAATTTTAAGCTGAATTTCCTCAAATCAACGATGTGATTTTTTTTTATCGAATCCGTCTCTTTTAATGCAAATTCGTACGACCGTGAGCGTCCCATGAGAAAGGAAAGGCGCCCTTCGGAAAGTATTGTGAACAACCCGAAGATGGAAAAAAAATGAAGTGATTCAAGTCAACGGGGTGGCAAGCTGCAATCATTTCTGATAACTTTAAAAACCCGATATTATCAGGCAAATACAAAAAGTCGGACAGAAATGTGTCGATGAAAAAAACGTCGATGTTTAAAAAGACGCCCGGCGTCACATTCTTTTTTCCAGCATTTTTAGCTCACATCTGAAATTTCCACAGACAGTTCCTATCCGATCGTGTAAAATACACCTTGCTCCTTTTAACATTTTACCATACGAGTAATGCGTATAACACATAACGCCTGAAGCGCGAAGCAGCCCACCCTTCGGGGCCCTCCTAGAATTGAAAGCTTAATTTGACAGAAATTGAGAATCAATCTGAGAAGGATCTCAATTGCGGGTAAAGGTGGTGAGAGTAATTTAGAAGGCATCTTATGTCTGCGTCACAAGTCCAAAAAATTTTGTTAAATTCTTTCCTCTTGCCCTCAAGATCGAGAGGTGGGTGTTGGACATACCCTACCCCCACCCCCACATTCTTCGTCTTAGATAGAACCGTGGAGATACGAGGATAGCAAAAACCCAGAAAAAGTCGATATCCTTTTACGCGGGGCTGAAAATTCGGTACCGTTGACTTTGGCGCCCGGTCAGGTCTGGGTTTGTTTCCGTTTTCCTCCGAGTGTGAAAAATGCATTTTGCATCGAGGAAAGCGGGAGCTAAGCGCGAATTCGTGTCTTGAAATCCTGTAATAGATTTCGTACGTCGGCGTGACGCTTATCTGCCGTCTCGGCAATAATTTTAAGACCACCATGTCCCGGTCCCGGAAACTGTTTCGCGCGCTCCTTCCGAGAAACCCGCGAATTTTTTATTTCGCTTTATTCGACAGCTGAAAAAAATTATGTTCACGTCTCTTGTCAGTCTGGCATTTTCTATCCGAGCGTTGCCATATTCTCTACCTTCGAAGAGTTAACTCAAATTCAGCCCGATGGATCTAGGACGAAGCTAAACTTCGTCTGATTTTTCAGAGGATGAAGTTGCTTACCTAAAAATGCGGGATCATTTTTTAAGATTCAAAATCCAATTAAAAAATATGCCGTATTGAAAAACGTAAGATTAATTTAGGTCTGAGGTAACGAAGATTAACGTTTTCATTTTCTAGTCCTTACATACTGGTTGAAAGTTTTCATTTAAAGGATTTTTAGCTCGCTACACATTTTAGCTTTTTAAGCTCTTTCAATTTAGTCAAGTTTAAAGGGTAAACTAGATCATTGTAATGGAAGTTTGTCATTACGGTAAAAGTATACTTTTCATAGCTGCAGTGTTGCCGTATCGATTTTTCTCTTCCAATTTAACTAGCGCGATTAGCTGAATACGTGTAACACCCTGACGTTATCGAAACAAAAATGCAATTTCCACACAAAAGATCCTCAAAATATTTCTTTGGTGATACATTTAAAAAATGCTGAACTTGGCGGATCAGGACTTTGTAAAAATGTTTAAAATTTCGATTATAGCATGATGATGATGATTATTATGATGATGATGATGAGGGTAACTTGAAAATGTCTTGGTCATTTTTTTTTTTACCAATAGGAATGAAGGAATCTATTAATAATTGAGGCAACTACACTTTTTATTGAAAAATACAATCGAGCTGAAAGTAAAGAAACAGAGGTCAATCCTCTATTCTTTTTTAATTTAACGCAAGTAGCCCCATAAGGCAATATTTTATGGTGCTTCACAAAACTTAAGTTTTTTTTTTATTTTTTCCAAAAATCCGTAATCTCGTGTCTCTATTTCCTCGGAGAATTTCACGATACTCTTAATCGTGCACAATCGGGCAATGCAGCGTTCGTCTTTTTTTTAATTAATGAAAGTGAATTTATTTATCGGGACAGGCGGGGCAAAGTTTTCCGATATGAAATGAACTTAACGTACCCGAACGCGCCGCGTCGTGTCAGGGCGCTCAACAAATTGTTTTTTCCACGCGGAACTTTCTTACGAAATTTCACCCGACGCCCGTTGGCTTCGACAAATGAAATTTTCTTTATTGTATTTCTTCCGTTTGTTAGCTTAAGACGAAAGTTTTTCTGCGGCTGCAACGCATCAGTGACCCCCCTCTTTTGCGAGAGCTTGTTTTATGTAGATATTCGCTTCGTTGCCATTGAGCAGAGGCTTTCTTTATTTATTCTTCGGTAGTGTTTCCTTTTCTTAGAAAGTTGCAAAAGCTTCCAACAATTGGTAGGTATCTGAACTGATATTTTTACCTCAAGAAGGTAAATAAAACGGTACAAACTATCTTTTCCTGCTATATTGTCCATTTTAGTTGTTAAGACTGATGATGCATTTCGAGTTTTTATGAACTTTTTGTTTTGCAGTATGAAATAAAAAGTAAATACGATATTTTTCATAGCGAAAACCAAGTAAAAATCTTAATGCATCATCTTCTATGGTTTATCTATCCGAGAGCAAGGACAACTGTTTGAATTCAAGAGGGGAAAAAGGTTAAGAATTTCTTTGGAAAGTGACTAGACTTATTAAAACGGAAATGAAAGACAGACGTGAAAATATAAATCAGCAGGAATTTATGAGACGATTATATTTAGTTAACCTCCACTCCCTAGAATACGTTTATACACTCGTATGTTGTTTTCCCCCGCTTTTTTGCAGCTGAAAATGAGTCTGTTACGGTTCGGAACATCCTGCCTTTCAATGTTTTTAACGTTTTAGCCTTTTTCACCCATGTTTTAGTCTTTTCTCATTTTATACATGTGTGTATACATAATAGTAATAATTTATCGAACCAACTATCCAACCAACCACGCGATTTTCGAATAACTAAACAAAGCCTAGTGCACTGGAAGTAGGATTTCGAATGTTTCTTGCCTCTCTCTGTGCTTAGCAGTATAAGGAGCCTTACCTTTCGATTAAAACTTTAACCGACAATCTGATTACAAGTACAGTTTCAACATCTACGTGAACCTATAAATCAGCTCAAGTGTCGAATTTCGTAACATGAATTAACTCGACTTCAATAGTTTCCTTCATTCCCCATGCGTCTCTGGGCGCGGTGAATTTTTCATGCAGTTTCGGCGGAGTGTCCAACTCAAAGGGAAAGTTGGAGCGATAGAGGAATAAATAAAAGTTACAGGAGTGCAACTTAGACCAAACATATAACTCGAGACCCAAAACAAGAGGAAGAAGAAGTCGGGCGAATAAGTAGAGAAACACTCGATTCAACAGTTCCCGAAGTGAATTCGCAACCCGACTGGCGAAAAGGCGGGAGTCTCGCGAAACGCATCCAGAAAATTGCATTCGCTGAGAAATCCAAGGGNGGGGGGGGGCTAAGTTTCTGTGCCGAAGACGCCAGATCTTGTAAGATTGAGACGAATTCTGGTTCTGTGATTTTGTAGCTAAAACTGAATAATCAGACCAATAATACAATTTCCAGGTCGTTTCGGCGTTTTTATTTATTGGTTGTTTCTGCTTTTACTCCCGAGAAAAAGTTGACTCAAATCAACCCATCTCATAATACGAAAATCCGAATAACTAGAAACTGTAGTGAGAAATCAAGTTCACCTTCAACTCGATGAATACAATTTGAGCGGCTCAAGGGATGATACAGGTGTCTCGCGCATTTTGGGTCAGCACGATAATCGAAAATCGAGTGATTTCAATTATTGTTATCTTCATGTTTTTGGTGATCTTACTGGAGCGTCCAGTAAGTTTCACTCGATTCTTCCCGCGGTTAAATATGTTAATCTTCTCTTTGAAATAAGTTACAAGTTAGAATTTTAGAACGGTTCTCGAAGTCACGTCTGAATAATTGACATTGGAATGAGAAATCAAGTTCGCCTTCAATTCGATGGATGCAATTTGAGCGGCTCAGGAGTTAAAATAGTTGTATTACACATTATAGCCTAGCGTGTTAGCCTACGAAGAACGATTGATCTCCGTTGTGAAATTCGTGTTCCTAATCATTTATGTGGTGTACAATTAAATTTTTAGTAAAATGTCAGGCTTACGCGAAAGCGGATGTACATACCATTTCAAAAATGAAGCGTGCACGTAAAGTTAACATTAATCCTGATTGTAATATATTATCTTGATTAAGAAACGATGCGGATCAGATGATGGCTAAACGTGTCTTTGAAAATTTTTCTGATGTAAGCCATCCCGACCCCTCTCCATGCTAATAAGCTCGTCCCAAATCCTTATTCAATTTGTCCAAATCACTCTCTTTCCTCTCGGTAATTCAGCATTTGCTCTCAATTCGTCGCTCCTTTGACGTAAGAACATATCCAAATTTTCACTAAAGCCCTATTTCACACGTAAACCCATGCTTTCCAGGGCTGAGCCCATGAACCTATGCTCTCGGAAGTCGGGATTCACCTTAAAGTCAGAGATTAGACGAGTTGATCGGAGTCAAGGAACGTCAACTTATCTATTCGTTAAATTCTAAACCGTATCAGAAAAAGATCTGATGCTTCACTCTCTCATCTCGCACGATACGAAAATCAATATGATAGATCCTCTATCGCTGTTTTTAGATTTGATGATGAGACTACACGTTTTCCTTTTTATTGCAGCAAAAGTCGAATCAGATTTCAGTTATGTTGGGCGAACACCGCAAAATTGTCCGTTCATCGAGCACGGCAACAGTGCTTGATACGGAGGCAAGTCGAGAAAAGTGAAGAACTTTTAAGAATCAGTAATTAAAACAAGTCTCGGAGAATTTACTTTTTACAGTGGAACTGAACAGCCAGCGCCGGGCTGGCGGAGGCGCGAGGGGCAACCGGGATTCGGCGGGGGTGGAAGAGCGGAGTAAATTAATGCGAATGCCAAGATTAATTTGAAAACATTTGCCCGGGAAAAGCTTTTGTCACTTCGCCGGTTTTCGAGCCCGGTGCACACCGGCTGATCAGAGTTTTGACCGAAACTCCCGAATGTCTGCAACCGGAGCTCGAATATTGTTGGGTCACGGTCGAACGCAATTCGAAAAACATAATCTCTAAATTCGATTCGAAATCGGAAAAATTGTATTCTAAACACTACAAAATATTTTTCTTCAGATTTTATTTTGAATTAAAGCGTTGTCTCTTGTCGACAAAATGTGATGTTTTTGAGTTGAAACCGTGCGGATTGAATTTAAGTCTAACTTAAAAATTTTGAACGGCTACCTGCAGATGAGACCACTCATAATTTCCCTCATCAAAAATGGTAATGAAAATTTTGTGGGCTATAATCTGGTCTCTTAGTCGATTTCCAAATTACCTTTAGTATCTAAACAGGTTTTTTTTTTTTTTTTTTTTTTTTTTTTTTTTTTTTTTTTTTTTTTTTTTTTTTTTNTTTTTTTTTTTTTTTTTTTTTTTTTTTTTTTTTGAAATCGTGAAACTAAGTGTCACTTTCTTCTCCCCTT
The DNA here is from genome assembly GCF_001854935.1 of Bemisia tabaci. Classification (NCBI taxonomy): domain Eukaryota; kingdom Metazoa; phylum Arthropoda; class Insecta; order Hemiptera; family Aleyrodidae; genus Bemisia; species Bemisia tabaci. The sequence goes on from NW_017547295.1 coordinate 2,597,120, forward strand.
CTCGCCATCCCCTCGCTGGCTTATCCACCCTCGGCATTCCGAAAATTTTTGATGAACCTATTTACATGTATATATACTCGTAAGGATATTAGTATTCCAACCCCCTCTCGAAGACGGTGCTTCATTGCGCCATTATCCTGCAAAATTATAAGCTACAATGCAATCCGAGTCGCATGTATCTCGGAATGGCTGGTGTAAACGAGCCCTTTGCGACTGTGGCCGCAAAACGTCTCCTCTGGCAGGCGTCCTTTAAGATGCCACGCTGCAGGAACCCTCGCGAGAAAAATGCGCTAAATTAAATTAAATGGTCTCAGATTTTAGTCCCCTCTCCCGCCACCCTCTTTCTCCCTTGGCTTTTCTTAATTCTTGGCATTCAGCTCCAACGCAACTTGGGTGCGGAAGGGATTTTAGTCAATTTTGCACTTAAAATGAAGCTTCCCCCGTCTCAAGTCAGCAACTCTCTTTTTTCCTCCCATTACTCCTATTTCTTTTTCTTCTCTTAAACGATCGATTTGATGCATTTGAGACGTTTTATAAAGCTGACTTCATGTTCTTCTTTACTTCTTTACCATATGTCCCCATACCCATTTGAGTTTACTTCCTGCTTGAAATGCGAACATCGCATTTTTCCTGTTTCGTTCTTAATTTTGGGATCTCTCCAAGGATTTCCTCAGAAATAAATGGCTACATTTATATTCGGGCGTCTTAATCTTGACAAGTCAAACGGCTTAGAGAATACGCCTGAAAACCTGGTTTAGAGATTTGGTCAATGTAACTGAAAGAAATTGTTACATTAAAATATGAAGCGAACATTTGGGTTACTTTTTATTCTACCTCCTTTGCATATTAACAACAAATATCGGTAACTTCCACTCACCGTGTTTCATTTCAGTCGAATTTAATCCTCATTTGGGCTAAATTTTGCAATTAGGGACTACAGTTTGTGGCTCAGTTTCGGAACAACGCGTGTATCATTAATTTTCCTATGCTTACAAGTGTTATTACCGGAAAGCCATTAATTGTAGATCCTAATTGCAAAATGTGGTCCAATTTATAACCGCCGCACAGTGGATCCGAGTCAAGTAGAGAGGTCGGATACGAAATTTTTGACTATAACTGCAAATTTTGATATTTATATCGTCACATTTTAAATTTTAAGGGGTGCCTCAAGCAGAAAATTTTACGAGGAAACCAATGGAACCGCTTTTAGAACCTCTAGGTTTTGTATAAACGGAGTTATGGGCTTTTAAAGTTTCCAAATTTTATCCGACCTCTCTCATTGATACGATCCACTGTGCGCCGTTGGCGTAGACAAACACTGGAAAAAAAAAACTCATTGGATCTAGAGTCCAGACTCTTAAAAACATCGACAAGAAAAAGTACTCTTGATTCAATCAGAATCTAGCTTAAATCAAGAATCAAGCCTCTTAATTTAAGCGGATTTCGTTTTGATTCAAGCAAGAATCCGATTGAATCAAGAGTGTTTTTTCTTCTCAATGTTTTCAAGAGTCTGGACTCTAGATCCAATGTGTTTTTTTCCAGTGAACCCTACAAGTGAAATGTCTGGACTTTCGAATTTTGGATGAATTTACTCTATTCTTAATGGAATTCACACGGAATAGCTTTGTTTACTCCCTACATTACATCGGTTTTTCGGTATCGTTGGGAGCCGAGCGTCGCGTCGTTCACGACGAGATCGACCCAAAACCAAGGCGCGCGACAAGGCGGTCCGGTCCGGGTGTGAAAGTCTCAAATTTCACGGGAAAGGGACGAACACGACACGGCACGGGCACGCAGCGAGTATTTAGGCTGATCCGCTTAACAGGCCGCAGCACGGCCGACCGTTGATAGGATCACGGCTCCGATTAGAGGGATTTTCAGCCGGATTTCGGCCCACAAATTTCCACCAACAGTCCTCGGGACAGGGATGCGGGGGTGGGGGGATTTCTATTCGCCCGCCAAATCAGCGCTCGGGAACGGACAGCCGAGAGAACAAGACACGCTTTGAGCCGCTCAATACCCATGCAATCCGGACGAAATTCGAGTTTGATAGTCTTATTAGAACATCGCGCGATTTTGTCGAATCGATGTTTGAGGACAGGGTTCTTGCCGTCTCTGTCTTTCGCAATGGTGCATTAGGAAATCTGGCCTGTAGGGTGATTATGTTTTGTTTTCCTAATCTCTGTGACTGTATTGGTCAGCCGCGGCTAGCCGATCGGGTTGATCGCCGAAGAACCTATAAAACAATCGTTTAAACAACCTTTCAACAACGTATAAACAACTTTTCGTCACACTGGGAAAAAAAACACATTGGATCTAGAGTCCAATGAAAGGTTGGAGGGAAGGAATTGAAGCAGAAATGTTAAGGTGCTCAATCCCCCAAGATTTGTGGTTTGAAAGAGAGCAGTGGAGGTTAGGAGTCGTAGAGCGCGAGGGAGTGCTGTAAAGCGATTTATGTATGTATGTATCTAGAGTCCAGACTCTTGAAAACATGGACAAGAAAAATGACTCTTGATTCAATCAGATTTTAGCTTAAATCAGAAGGGAATCCGCTCAAATTAAGAGACTTGGTTCTTGATTTAAGCTTAGATCCGATTGAATCAAGAGTATTTTTTCTTGTCGATGTTTTTAAGAGTCTGGACTCTAGATCCAATGTGTTTTTTTCCAGTGCATTAGCAGCCCTTTTAGATATTTCTTTGTCGAATTAAATCCTGATTCTCTAAACACCTTGCATTTATTTGATGGTTTTGGTGGAATCTGCTCGCCGAATTTCATTTCCAAAATCAGGATATCCACTCATATCGATGTGTGGTGGACTACTTCAAGAGTGATAATGGGGGAGGAGGCGTTATCGTCTGGATCTTAGCGGTGATAGTCGATGTCGATGGGCGCGTGATTCCAAGCACCGTGCTGCCGGATATCGTGAAAATTAACCGTTTTTTTTAGGAAATTATTCGGGAGCCTCCTTGGAAATCGGCAACTGCGGACGGATCAAAGGGTGGGCGGGGGTTGGGAGGGGGCACGATCCCGCAGGTAATGAGGTGTTATCGGCGCTTATCGCCCCCGCCGCCGCCGCCGCCGCGTCGCGTTGACTGCTCCCGATCTCCATCTCAGCGCCGCGCGCCCGCGCCAACCGCCACCGGCGTCGCACATCCACCAATCGATCCATACTCAATCGATGGTTCTCCGATACTTCGATTTTTTAAGCTTTTCCCTTTTTGGATCCTGTAATGTATCGATTCGGTCTTAATGTGTGCAACGTGGATTGCCTCTTGTCCCTTGGTTCGACCATTAAGATATACGTGGTTAAAAAGGTCCGTGCACGGAGAAAAAAACTTCGTGCGTGGGACCCGAAGTTTAGGTCATATGGATCTCTGAAGTTTTTGGATTGAGCATCTGAACACCTTAGGTCGAGCTGCTGAGGTTTGGATCACACATCTGAAACTTCAGTTCTTACACCTGAAGTACTTCGGTTTTCACATCCGAAAAACATCGGTTCTCGCATTCGAAAAACTTCGGTTCTCACATTTGAAGTACTACAGATGTAAGAACTGAAGTTTCAGATGTGTGATCCGAACCTTGACAGGTAGACCTAAAGTGTTCAGATGCTCAATCCGAAAACTTCAGAGATCCATATGACCTAAACTTCAGGTCCCACGCACGAGGTTTTTTTCTCCGTGTGGGGTTGAAAATGTCCCGCTGAACTTCGAAGTTTATTTTGAAGAAATCCAGATACGCCCACACGTTAGAGGGACAACTATATAGGACTACCTTATTTTAATCGGGACACTCGGTGCCAGATACTGCAATAGAACCGGAACGCTGGAGCCGTGGTCGAAATTCGCGTCAACCGAGGAATTCCGTCAAAAGCCCGGTCTGGTCAGATGCTCTCGACCACGCTACATTCGCTGCGGTTTTCCGTCGCTCGGTGACTAGAACAGGCCTGGCGCTGGGCTGTGGGTGCGGACTGTTGATGATGGGGGCGGGGGGGATTTCCTGTATCAGGGGCGAGCGGAGATGAATCGTCAGCTCTTTAAAACGCGATAACTCTTTTAATGAGATCCCAGCCACCACCACGTGGAGCTGTGACCATCCGACCACGCGTGGTACATCCAAATGAGAATTACCGATTCTGTTCGTTCCGGGGCACCCGGGTACGACGGTCGGGGAGGGGGGGCGTCAGGGGGAGCGCACCCCCCCCCTCCCGACACCGCTCAAGCGGCGCGGCGCTGAGCCGGTTAATTCGGAATAAAATTGAAATATACGAGCTGCGGACTGCTGGACCAGGCCCGTGTTGTGGAAAGTCACCTGCATAGGTGTCGCTTGATTAAAATTTCCCTCGGTTTACGAGACTCGCTTTGAGAGGAAGCTCGCGTGTCATCCAGACGGAAGATGTGGTTTAAATTCATTCAATAAATCCTCGCTCTCTCAGGTGTTAGCCACCTGCCCCTTTTCTTGTCTCCCTTGAAGTTGACGTAAGCACGGGAATTTCATTCATGATCAGACTACGTATGTCTCTTCTTGTCTTTTTGATATTAGTAGTGTACGACATGGCAAGTTGTGCCGAATATCCAGACCCCAGAACGTGACTTTCATTCAAATAAAAAATCATTCTGTGATATATCTCATCATCACATAATTATCGCCAGCGGGGCGATTATTGAAATGATATCGACTGTATGTCGCCGCTTTGTCGTGTCGCGCCATCAACTAAGTGGCTCTTAGTCGATGGCGCGACACGACAAAGCGGCGACATACAGTCGATATCATTTCAATAAGCGCCCCGCAGGCCGTATAGTGACTAAATCGATTAGAATGTTACTATTTTATTTTTTGTCAAACACCAAGCAGACCGAATTGATGCCCCCTCAATTTTTTGCTCGTGAAAACTGAATCCTCTAATTTTTGCTACGTCAAGTTTTGCTGGACAATCCCCTAGGAAGATGATTCAACATTTTTTCCAATTTTCCTTCAATTCTATAGCTTTGTAATTTTAGTCACCCAGGAGTCGAAATAGTTGTATCTCGTAGTTTAAGGTCTCAGCGCTCCATTTAACGACAAACGCATTTAAGTTTGTTTGTTGGTTGTTTTCTTTATAAATTTTCCCGTTTAAACAATGTTCGTTGTTTGGCTCCTCGGGCCGATTATGATGATTTTTTTGGCTGTCGTTTGGCGATAGTCCATAGATATGCCCGCTCTATTCCCGTTAACCCAGTAACCCACGGGTTCCCGCGAAGCGCATCTGTAAGAGCGTGAAGGGCCTTCCGGAGGTTGATCCGCGCATCAGGCAAGGGGCAGACCCCCTAGTCTGGCATATTTTGTCTCTATTTGACGTGGCAACCGGGAAGAAAATGGATGCATGCGTCGACGTCGACGTCGACGTCGGCGACCAGTCAAGCACGATCGACGGAGGGAACAGACGGACACGGTGGAGCGCGGCGCTCGCACCTGCCACGTCCCGGAAAATCGGGCGCGGAACGGGGAAAGCGATACGGAAAAAGGAGGAAATCCAGATCCGTCTCAACGCCCCCACCCACCCCTCCCGCCGCCCCACCCCCGCAGCGGCAGCACATTGAGTCAGTGGCGTGGCGTGCTTTGCGATATATCGATCGATACGCCACTCAAACCTATGAAAAAAGATCGATTATTAGGGTGTTCGCAGCGAACACCTTAGAAATCGATTCTTTACCATGGCTTCAAATGGCGATATATCGATAATCGATCATTCACGCCACGCAACTGCATTGAGTCCCACTCGGAAAGGACGGAGCAGGGACTCGGGACTCCGATGCGGGCGGGCATGAAATGAAAGAGAAACAAAGTATTAGAGGTATTTCCTTTGAGCTCGTGCGTTCGTCTGTGCGAGTCGAACGATCACGAATTCAGCGAGCGGGGGTGGAGCGGGGGGTGGGGGTGAAGGAGTGCGTGCTCTGGGAGTGGAATGAGGCCCGCGGAACAAGGGGATGAGACGGAGCTCGAAGGGAGGGAAAGAAATTGACCCTGGGGTCTTGCGAGTCCCTTTTTGCTTACGCGCACCGCAAACGTGAGGCTGGTAATTGCATTCCATTTACGCCGCCGACGAGGGATGGCCGGCGCGGCGCGCGCCTTCGCTAACAAGAACGCAGCCCGCCACTGGCGGCCGCGCTCCGCGTTGCCAGCTGGCCAGGAGTCGTGCGGACTGCGCGAGGAGGGGATGAAGGGACGCGTGCATTCTCGGTTTCGCAGTGCTGCGGCTCTGTGAGATACCTCAGTAAGGATTTCTTTCAATTGGGCTAGATCTTGGAATTAGGTATTACTAATTTTGGCCTACTCCCAAAAGCACCTATCTTCGTAGGAAAACCAACGATATTGACTTGTTTGTGAAATGAACCAAAACTTGTAGTTTCCCTTGATTAGACGTATTTCTGCTAAACGGAACTATGTGCATTAAGACATGAGCTCTGAGTCCCATCAGAATATCTGCATAATATCTGCTCGCGTTATGATGCACATAGTTCCGTTTGGCAGAACTACGTGCAATTGCAAAATGTAGTCCAATTTATACTGCTTCACCGTGCTTGACCGACACTTTGAAGGAAAGTCTACAGTAGCCGTGGTCTTTTGCAATTATTATCATAATACATATATGTTGAAGCACCATGCTCTTAAAAAGTTTTGAGAACAATCAACCCCCATATTTCATTCATAAAACCAGGGGGCACGTCCCCTGACCGCCTCACGGTCTTAACCCCCCCTCTCCCCCGCGGGCTTAAGCCCCGGCGCCTAAGTCGTTAAACGTTACACCTATAACTCTTGCGATTTTATTAGAGTCCCTTTATACCCAGAGTTAAGACAACTCGATTATCAGCTGACTGGCAGCCGGCCTTGGCTGGCCATGGAGGCCGAAACGAGTGCACCCAAACGAACGATATTGAGGGATAAGGATCAGGAATCCTGCGATGTCTGTCACACAAAAACAACAACATCAACAAATTGATCAATTAAAANGCCATTTTTTCAAAATAGCGGAAAATGCTCACCAGATACGCCTGCGGAAACTTCAGATTCGGATTCAGCGACCCAAAAAACATAAAGTAAGCCAAAAAAATCGCTGTGTACCCAAAATTCCAGGTAGCCTCATTTTTAGCTACCAGGCGCCTGGACTATAACTCTTGCGATTTTATGTAATACACAGAGTGAGATGAGATTCGGGGTTCCGGAATTGGCCGATGGCCCGTCCCGGCAACGTCCCGTCAGGGATGATAACAGTTGACGTCCTCAATGCTCAATCTCGCGGTTTACTCCGGCGATTGGATTCGACTGCAGGGCCCCTCCCCCCTCCGAGTCACCCTTCACCCTTCCCGATCCCTCCTGGAAGTCGGAACACAGCATTTCATTAAACTTTTAGAATTCCTGATTCGATTCGGCTCCGGGTCTTTTTTTCTCCGTCGCCTCGGCGCGTGCGCGTGGCCAGACTCACTCGCACGGTATAAATATTAATCTCCGAAACAGAGCCGCCCCCCCCTCCCTTCGGCCCTCCTCCCCTCCCCCGCCGTCGAGCTGCCCCCTCTCCTCGCGATGAGTCATAGATGCGTGATCAGGGCACCAACGAAAAGCTTGCCCTTGCCCACGCTTCACGTTGCCTCGTTTTCCCCGAAAAACCTCATCCCTAACAGGAGGTCCAGATCTCAGACTCCCCACTATTGGATCTTTATTGATTACAAGAATAATAGGGGCCGTTCCTGAATTACGTAACCCTCTAAGGGGGGAAGGGGGTTGCCAGCGTTATGGAACGTTACAGGGGAGGGGGGGGTTACAGAGCGATGTGTTACGTAACGAGTTTCAGTGATTTTTTTCGAATTTCCGTAGAATATTTCGTCGGTCGAAAAGAATCTCGAAAATATTCTCTGCGATACTTTCACTTTTCCTCACTAAATAGAAACGCCAATCCGTTCAGTAAATGTGAGGTGACATTTAGATTATTTACTATCGAAATAAAGGGGGAGTCCGGGCAAGCGTTCCGTAATTTTGTAGGGGGGCCTAGCACAGCGTTACAGAGCGGTCCAGGGGGGTGGGATGTATCAAAAACCGCAAATTTAACGTGACGTAATTTAGATTCGGGCCCATACTAGGACAAGTAGAGGTTTAGATAGCAATCTATGTGTGGAAAAACGGAATATTCTAAAAATAGTGTATGTGGGGATCTTAAAAATGTCCCCACAGTCACTTTCAACCCCCGAATGGAGGGCCTTCAATTGGCAACGACGCAAAAATGGAGGAGTTGGTCCTGAGAAGCGGTATCATCTGTTTGCATCTTGCCTTACGCATCGCGAGGGGGCGAACTGAAGTTGGTACAAGATTAGCTGACGGTTCGCCAACAGCTAAATGACTTCACAAAACTGTTTTGACGTCACTCAAACGAGCATCCATAAATTGCGTAACGCACTTTTCCCCGCTTCGAACCCTCCCTTTCCTCCACAAAGATGACTTGACACTCGTTTTGATGCTCTATTACACAATAAACACAAGGGTTGCAAAAAAGTTCACAGCCTGTCTAGCCCTGCCAAGTGTGTTCTTTTATGTATTACGAATAGATTTCGCATGTGTTCCCAATCTCATGAAGGTAAAAGCCCGAGTTGCATGGTCAAAAGATGTCCTCTAAACGTACAATTTGTTGGCCAATGTGATTGAAAAGGCTTCAAAATGCAAACAAATCTATTGTATGCGTGTGAATTCCTTGGCCACTCTATAGGCATTATTGATTAAACGGTGTTACTTATTGCAGAAAGCACCTTTTGAGTGGAAACTGTCGAATAGTTCAGCTTCATAAGAAATTCTCCCCCAAAATTGTAAATTGTAATTTTTTTATAAAAAAAAGTGAATGGAAAAAACAGAATAGTCTGAGTTTTACCAGCATTCCTTACTAACTTTGACGATGCGGCCCTGAATTTCACAATCTCATGGCCCTCCATATTACTAACTCCTGGGAAATCCTCTACTCTTGCGCTGATATTTTAAGTATGCCAGTGATTCGGTGATTCAGGATGATGTGTGAGAAGACGCCTCCTTTATTTAGTGTATTTCTATCAATGATATGCCTTGCCAAGTTTTAACTTTTTTTCCTGTGATGTCTTAATTGTATAAAGGAACATGTTTACGGTATACGTATGAGAGAAAGAGGAATGGTGGAGGCAGAATCGTTGCATTTTCCACTGACAAGTATCACGAAGCAATACTTTATTCCTAAAACCGTAAAAACCTTCGCTCCTGCATTCAATTGGGTATGCAGAATGCATAACATGATCACACGAACTGAACGGGTACCACCGGTCGGGTGTTTTCGCGACAGAATGTTACCTATTTTGTATCAATAATGTGTGTCGGGATGTGTTCCCTTGTCACACAACCAATCCGACACGAGGACTGTCGCCTTACAATGGATTTCCCCGGCAACAAATTCAAATGCTGCGTCTGGATGGCTCGAGGAAGTTGGCGACGATATTGCTCTGCCGGGGGCGAAAATGACTTACTGCCGGCTCCGCGCGCCATCGTAAAAAGATGTCACAGCGACCGGAAAATTATTCCTACCCCTCGGTCGCTCCTGCTTGCAAATTCGGAGCCCCCACCCCTCTCGAGGGGCGAATTTCGCACCGGGCAAAAACGGCGCGGGAACGAAGTCGCAACGACAAACGACCGGGGGAAACTTCGCAAATTTATTTCACGGTTCGGCACTCGGTTTATTTATTTGTTTCCGTTGTTTTCACTCGCAGCCCGCCAATGTTGCCTGGTTGCCTCGAAAAATCGCACCTGTAGCCGAGAGGAGGTTCGCAATTCGCGCGGGTAGACCTGGCAACGCCGGCTCGGGCGCGATGCACTCGGAAATAGTGCTCTCTATATCTCGCGCCTCTCGATTTGAATAATTGGTGATTTTTTCGCCTTTCGCTCGCGTTATGTTCTCGTGCTCCGCGCTGCTCGGGAAAGTTCGGAAAATATAGGGCATTTTCGGGAGTTCAGTCAGGTCTTTGTCCCCGTCGGGAAAAATTTTCGAAGTGTGCTCTTTCTCCGCGCGGGATGGGGAAGAAAGATGCTCATTGAATAATAACGATCCTCGCTAACTTTTTTTTGCCGGTCGATTAGCTCTTCGCAAGTTCTGGAGAGATGCTTATAGTTTTTATCGTAAAATAATTTTGAAGAACTCAAGGATATAATATCACTGGAACTCTCTTAAACGTTAAAACAGCCGAACTTCCACCTTTTATCCGAGTTGAAATTAGTAAGTTTGTAAATGTCTGTCCTCTTGAGATAATTGGAGACAAATTGTTTTCAATAGCTTTCATGACGGTCTTCTTTGAAATCTTTCGAAAACATAATAACTTCTTTGAGATCGACTGATTCTGAGCCTTATCAGTTGTTTTTATCGATTGTGTCGCATGCATGCTGACCACAGCATGTTTAAAAGTATGCAATACTAATAATGAAATGTTTTCTCTTGTTTCAGGTGAGTTGAATTTTATGACTGTTTTAAATTCGAGTAGAAGCATCTGGTAAGTGCCCTTTGTTCAAAGCGTAGCTTGTTGCCATGTATTGATCGGGCTCACAAGCGGGTCAAAAACAGCTCTTCTTTTGATTAAACCTCATTTAAACGCCATGGGGCTCCATCAATAACTCTAGCATCAAAAGGGACAATATACAGGGTGATCCGGGGTTAAACGGCCAACCTGTAGGAGCGTGTTCTATGGGTCAAAATCAGACTTTTTCGTGACGAATGTGAACCCAATCTCATGAAAATGTGTACATCCCTGTACTTTTATGCCGTGAATTCAGAAAAAAATCGAAATTTCAATTTAAAGAGAATGTTCAAGGGTGTTTCGGCTCCTGCAGTCTGGCCTTTTATCCTCGAATCACCCTGTATTCTGAGGCAGGATAAGGGGAAGGGGGATGCTTAAACATCTAAACACGGACCTCCAGATCCTCTTAAGCTCCCCTAACACTGTATGCTTTTAAAATAAATCACCCAAAATATTGGTTAGTATTTTAGTTTTCAAAATGTTGAAATTTTTTGAAGCGCCATCACACTATAATGCGAGGGGTCCAATCCACATATCCCAACCATAATTTTCAGATCCTGTTGAAAAAACCTCCTAATTCGGAGGGAGACTCGTTTTTCAAAATTTTGAAAAATTTCTTCCTGCGCAATCTTGAAGAGATAATGAGGAATCAAAAATCAGTTCGAGGATTGTTCGCCCGTTATTTTGGCAGCCAGCGTGGAAAACGTCTTCCATTTCTTCCAAAAACGCTCAGGAGCTAGAGTCCAGACTCTTGAAAACATTGACAAGAAAAAATACTCTTGATTCAATCAGATTTTTGCTTGAATCAAAACGAAATCCGCTTAAATTGAGAGGCTTGGTTCTTGATTTAAGCTAGATTCTGATTGAATCAAGAGTACTTTTTCTTGTCGATGTTTTTAAGAGTCTGGACTCTATAGATCCAATATGTTTTGTTTTCCAGTGAAATATGCTCTTTGATTAATGTCGACGGATAATCGGCGCGAATCGGCAGCTCGGCCGGAGCGATAGCATTCAATCAGCGGGAAAGTTTATAAAACGCAAGCCGGAAAAACGGCTCCAAGCGCGCACCCTCCGCCCGTGGGAGCAACTCAAACGACCGTGCCGTAATGCCTTTTGTGCCAGCTCTTTTCTAAACTTCCTTTTTTTCCCCGCTTTAATTTGCGAGTGCTTTCACCGATGAGTTGAATCAGAAAATGCGTTACACAGAAGTGGGAAAGGCCCGACCCGGGGNGGGGGGGGGGGGGCGGCTGCGTAATCCGCCGTTTTTATCTGCTGCCAAACAAAAGGGAGAACTACGGCCGCGGGAAAAGCGGGTCTCCTCGTCGATAATGCTGCCGTGCTGAGGGAGAACGCCGTATGAGCCATCAGACGCTGCCAAATTTCCTTCGATAAATACCGGATTTGCAGAGAAAATTGTGAATATTTTTTTCCGAAAACTTCAGACAATTTCGGACGCAATTTGATCTAAAATACCTGAAAATTTCAAAGAAAAATGTGCATTAATGCCGTCAAGAATACATGTTTTATCAAGGGAAATTTGGCAACTCTCGAATGTTCATACGGCGTTTTTCCTTAGCACGGCAGAATGCACGTGTGCTGTTGCACCGCCTAACAATCGTATAAACTGGTCCCTCACGCTCGGATCAAGAGAAAACTCTCGTGCCCCCCGGGGAAACGACGTGGATCCGCTCGGACGTGAGCCGCGGAAAGCACGAAGGTAAACGGGTGACAGGGCTCAACTCGGAGTTGAGTTAGTCCCTTTTGCGGACGGAGTGACGGTATGGTGTCCCCTTCCCTCTCTCCAAGCTCGAAACTTGTACGTTAATAAAGGATAGAGGTGCTAAACTTTTGCCCCAATCCGCGCTCCGTCCATCGCGAGCTTACCTGCTCCGCTTTGCTAAGGGTAAACGCCGTATGAACCTTCAGGTGTTGGCTTTTGGCCTTCAATGAAACACGGATTTACTGGGAAAATTCTGATTATTTTTCCTCCAATTTTTCAGACAATTTTGTTCGCAATTTAATCTAGAGTATCTGAAAATTTCAAGGGAAAATATGCATAACTTTTCTCCGAAACGAATGGTTTGTCGGTGGAAATTTGGCAACGTTTTAATGCTCATATGACGTTCTTCCTCGCTCGGCGCCGAGGCATGAGGAGAGAGAAGTCTCCTTTATTTTCGACTCCGTGCGTTGTTATAATGCGAATTTATTTTGTTTTGAAAAAGTATATTTTTGCGAGTGCGTTTGATGTTTACGCCACTTAGCCGGGGTCTCAAGTAGGCCCTTGTGTTTTTCCCCTTTTTGCCATGCCCGCGCATACAACGCCGATAATACGTTTAAAGTATTTAATTAAGCATACACACATACGCAGGGCACTGCCTGCAGAGCCGTGTTGCCAAATTCTGCGTGCAGTTCATCCGTTTCCCAAGCGTTTTTGGGGGAAAATTTCGAGTTTCCCGAACGGTTTTGCAGAGTCGAGCGTACTAAATCGTAACTTGGGGTAATTAAATGGGCGCGGGGTGAGTGGAGTACCTACAGCGTTGCCATTTTTGGCAGGTCATCGAATTCCCCGCATGGAAATTGAGTGGTATTTCACGTTCAGATGACTACATTCATGCTCAAGTAGCTCATGTAGGCCTGTATGCGCCCAGCGCAGCCCTCTGTAGAACCTTGCGGACACACAATTTCTTCATCGGAAATTTTCAACCTGCATTGTTGTGTTTAACTTTTTTGTATCTCTTTTCATACGCGCTTTGTTTAAGCTTTTAAGAGGTATGAATGAGGGATATGAAAGTAGAAAATAGGTCATTAATCGACAGTGCCACCGTCTCATACCCATTTTGCACAAGGGATGAGTCCGCATTTGGGTTATCTCCCTTTTTTTCAAATACCGTAGGAAAACTCTGATCATCATACAGGTGAATTTTTCAATCTCTCCATAAATCTAGGCCAAACTTCATGAAGGGACAAACCTAGGGACAGATCTAGTTCGAGGCTAATTTTTCTGCACCGTTGCCGGCAGTTGTCCTCTCGCTGCTCGGTGACTGAGATAGAAACAATCTGCGAATCGAAGAGGATTTACACGCGAAGAAAGCCAACTTTCCTAGGGAGTCCATCTCGGATCAATTTCTCTTGCGCCAAACATAAAAAATCTCCTTCCCAAAAATATTTCCACCTGAAAAATTAATTTCCAACGTCGCTACCATCCATGTATGTACCACAGAATCTGTGAACTCTAATTCATGGCTTGAATTACCAGTTTTTATGACGCCGCATTCCTCGCGGTCGGTCCTCCGTTCGAAAAAAGACACGGATTTCAAGGGTGTCATCTGAAGGGAGATAGCGTTATGAAAAATCGTCATGTATACTAAGAATTCAAAAACTGGCGCCTTTTTCAGAGGATTTTAATTACCAGTGACTATAATGTCCAAAATTAATTTCTTTGTCAAAAATGTAGAATGTAGCAAACTAGAAATGAGACTTTTCCCTTTCCCTTTAAAGCGAATCCACGTAGTTTCACAGAATTTTTCATTCTGGTTATCGGCAGTGGCACGGAATGCAGGTTCACACCGACGGCGCAGAGATACAACTATTCGCGCTTGATGGATGTCCATGTTGCGTGCGTGGAATTGAAGGCGCCTTGTCCGATGGCGCAAGGCGTGAGCTCGCAATGCTCCTCTCTATGCTGCCAATGAGGTGCTGCTCAGATTCGGCATAAAAGCTAAAAAGGAAGCTCGATTGCGTCTCTCATATCTTCGGTTGTGTTGCTCACATAGTCTTTGAAACACTGCTACAAATGAGATCAAAGGAAACCAATACAAAATGGAAACAGAAGGAAGGAAAGGATACGCGTTGACAACGGCGCAGAGATACAACTATTCGTACTTCATGGACGTCCGTGTTGCATGCGCGGAATTGAAGGCGCGATGACGCGAGGCGTGACCTGAATTCGTAGCTGCCAGTGGAGCGTTTCTTGCAGAAAAAATTAGAAACCCTGACATAAGTGAGCAGAATTTGCAAAAACCATCGGGCATGCATAACGATTATTTATTGTAATGCGTTTTCATTGAAGTAATGGACCACTAGACAAGGTACGAATTTAAGCATTCTGATACATGTTTTTCAACCAAAATTTCACGTAGAACACGATGCGCACAACAAAAATTACCAAAATCAACTCCTTACGAAGATATTTAATGATTCCTGATGCGTGAATTCAAACCACCCACTCGATAAAACTCAATGCTCTACGTGATTCACATCGCGCGTTGAATATTATCGTGACAGTCTCTGCGATATGAAAATCTGGCAACCACAATTTTGACGCTTTGGCTCGGCTATAGCAAATTGCTTATCATTTGAACAACACATGGTGGGAAATGAACAGTGCTCGATTGAGAGGCTTGCTGAAACTGTTGTTGTGCGCGCTTTGACTCACGTAGAGCTTTGAGTTTCTTGTGAGCGGGCAGTTCAAAATCCGCGTAACCAGTGTGAAATAAAAAGGTTAATATCTTCGTCAGGAGTTAGTTTCAGTAATTTTCGTTGCGCGAATTGTGTTCTACGTGAAATTCTGATTAAGAAACATGTATCAGAATGCTTGAATTCGTGCCTTGTCTAGTGGTCCATTCAATTGTTTTTTCTGCAGTAAAAGAGGAAGATGCATTCAATGGAAGTAAGAGGCACTGTCATATTCTACCGAATCAGTCAATATTTTTTGCCTTATTTTCATTGTGTATTCAATAACATAATCGACCGACAAAAAATTCCAGAATCATTATTGGATGAGATAGCAACTTCAGCCGAATGCAAAAATCGACCATCGTCATCTGCTATTTCCGTGGATAGCTTACGATTCTGCCTTTAATAGATAGTTAATGTATCCCAGGAGTTGAATTCGTTTAAAAGCGGTGCAATTTTTGAACCTCGTTTCGCATGAAATTTAAAATTTGAAGGTAATGCTTTGATTTAAACATTCATGGCTCATTTTCGAACAAAATGGATTTCAGGTTTGAGGCCCTGACAAAGGCTCGAGTTTGCATAACGGTAAACGTTCCCCGGTGCGAGGGACGTCCGGCAAATTCAACGGGATTTAGCGTGGCTCTAATTTTCTCGCCTTTTGATGTGGCCACGGCTCGCTGATCCCGGGAACCTCAACCCCAACCCACGGGCTCCCGACCCGAACGCACCGGGAATATCGGGATCAGACGGGATGAAATGTATTCCGCGCTGAAGATTGACTCACGTTTGTGGCTCCAGGAATGCACCCGCTGCATTCAAAAGGAGAGTCAACAAACGAAATAAGCCGTGTTTATTAATTCACACCGCATGCTCCTTATTCCGCTGTTCGGTCCTTTTCGCTTCTAGCTCTCGCCCTGGCGTTGTCATGTCCTCCATGAATTGAATCATGCCATGCCGAACGACCGTTAACCGGAAATTTCAAAGTGTTGGACTGGTTAATCACGGTAATCACGAACCTCGGTTTCAGGTCCTACGGATTTCCTGGTATACCTCATGTTTGCCAAATGACGAAGCGATCAATGTAATGTCTTGACCGTTTTCGAGGTATATCTTCTCTGCTTGAAGAATATTCAGGTGATTCCAAGTTACGAAGCGCTCCCTATCGTCGAGCACTTAATTATATTAAGTTTGCATTGACTTTGTTAATATTTCCACCAGGAGATTTCAGACTGACTTTAATTGACTTTTTCATCTGCAGTATCCACCCTACACAGGTTGTCTACAAGTCCGAAAATAGTACTGATTTTTCAAGGGTGGTCTGGAAGTACTGAAAAAGTGCGGAAATTCCGCAAGGAGGTCCGGAATTTTTTTCGTCCCTGAGCGACAAATTCAAATTTTTGAAATTATTCGAATTTCGTCTAATGAAGGTACTGGAAAAGTACTGAATTTTTCTGTTGTGGGGGTACTGAATTTATCAGTCAAGGGAGTACTGCATTCTTCTGTTGGGATACTGAATTTTTCTGTTGAGGGGGCACTGAATTTTTCTGTTGAGAGGGTACTGAATTTCTTGGGAATATACTGAAAAAGCACTGTAAAATTACTGATTTTTTGCCAGCCTGCTTTAGCAGACACCCTGCAATACAACAGTGGAATCTTCTTCATTTTTTTGCACCACACCCCTCGTTTGAGCTGGAAACTCGAAAATGCATGTTTAGAATAAAGTCTTACGTCGCGACGTTTACACCACGAGTGATGAGAAGCTGAACACGTTGCATTCGATTCAACAATGACGTCAGTACATCGAATCTACCCTCGAGTGTTCCTTGCTTCCCTCCGTCCGTGCTCGTCTACGGCCCCGCCTCCGCTTCGTCAAATTCGCACCTGAATACGGAATGCAAATAGAATCAAGAGCCTCGTCGAAGGAAGTGTTGGCTATTCACCACTCGTTGCATCCTGCTCCTGTCGAATTGCGAGTAACGCGTCGTTACCTCGTCTTTCGATCAGTTGCGTTTATATTGCCGAATTTTCACATACTCGAGTTTTCCTTGCGTAACGCAGGTAACGTTCGTGAAGGTACAGCATTTAACGCGCGCAATTCTGCGATCGATCATAACGAGTTAACAATTCACTGAAAAAAAATTTATTGAGATATTATTTTGACTTAAAATGTCGGTCCTTGTCGACAAAATTTGGTTTTTTTTTTGAGTTCAAGAAACGTTGTTTTGTCATCGTTAAGTTTAACTTAATAAAACTGTAACAAAGCAATGTTTCCTTAACTCAAAAAAAGAAAAATTGCAGACGAGAAACGACCAAATGTCCTGTACCTCCAGTGCCAGGCATCACCCCTGCAACTTTCAAACAAATTTAAATAGAGACTTCAAATTTTGTGAGTGCTCCAAGGTCAAAAGATGCCACTCTAGGGGCCTCCGAAAACTTTAAAGGGATCCCTCTGAAAAGGGGCAAGAACCATAGGGGTTAAAGTGGTGGTGCGGGGCTTTCGGATCACTCTGTATAAAGCAAGACGTCAAGAATCTTGAAAACTACAAGTGAATACAGAGCCACCAACGCGCATATTTTTACGAGTGTCGTATTTTCGCCGGTTTTCATCTTTCACAATCATCATCAGTGATTCTTCGTTGTATTATGATAAAGTCAATTTTTATGTGAGACAGTTTAAAACGCAACGGGCGTGCTCCGGAACTTTTCCTACGTTGCGAGGGAAAGTCAAAGTGCCTAGTCGCTTTGTTGGAAAGCTTTTCAGTCTTCCCTGTCATCCCCCCGGTCCACCCCTCTCTCCCGCTCCCTATTCCGTCGCTCCCCTAACGTAAGGGCGTATCTCGATTTCCACGTGAGCTCTGTTTTACGTAAGAATCCATGCTTTCCGGGGCTCACGTGAAAATCGAGATACGTCCTTACGTCAGAGGGGCGACGATTTGTCGACGCTAGATTTACGAGCGAGAGGCCGCGCCTGCGTCGTCGTCGTCAGAGCGGGGTTAATGACGCAAATTAGAAATCCTGGGGGGAGAGGGAGGGGAAGGGGGGTTTGTTTATGCGCGTGTTGCCTCTCTTGTAGTGTCTTAGCCGGAGCCAATCAACTCGTGTGCATCGTCAAAGTTGTGTCGGTGCGTGGGCGACGGTGATGCCGCCTCGTGCGCGGGGAGCGTGAGAATCCCGAGGGGGGCGCGGGGTTTGGCGGCGGGGTGCGGCAACGCTTGTGGGCGAGACGCGGGCAGCCACGGCCGCGGACGATCGATGGAGGAAGTAGGAATCGGAGCCGTAGGTGGACGTCTGGATGACCAGCGTCTTGCCACCAGCCACTTCGGATCTGGAATTCTGGATCAGGTCCATCGCCCCGCCAGCGTTGCCGGGTTCTCCCGTCGAGAAATGTAACACGGGAGAGCCGGTTACATCAAGTCGGAACCGAGATATAGAGACTTAGAGTTTTGTATCTCCTCAAGCACTTGAAAAAAACACATTGGATCTTGAGTCCAGACTCTTAAAAACATCGACAGTAAAAAATACTCTTGATTCAATCGGATTTTTGCTTAAATTAAGAACCAAGCCTCTTAATTTGAGCGGATTTCCTTTTGATTTAAGTAAAAATCTAATTGAATCAAGAGTATTTTTTCTTGTCAACGTTTTCAAGAGTCTGGACTCTTGATCTAATGTGTTTTTTTTCCAGGGAGAGTCATGATTGTTAAAATGTTGAGTTGATTGTTGAAATTGATAGACAAAGCGATAGACAAAGAAGATGCAGGGAAAACGGAGCGATCGTATTGGTGGAGGCGGGTGGTTGCAATGAACAAACGAGGTAAGTAATAGACCAACCAACGGCAACCCACGAGGGACCATTATAGTTAGCTGGTCATTTTCTTCTTTGGTCTACAACAACCAGCTCTTACAACCAATAGGATCGTTCCATTTTCCCTTTGTCTCCTGTGTCTATTGATTGCCAATTTCAATAATCGACCCCCTGAAAAGATCAGGAATCACCGGGGTTCGTCAGGAAATGAAACATGTCCGGGAAAATCAAGGAATTTGTTAGGAAATTGATGCTAAATACGGGGAATTTCTTCTCTCTCCGCTCTGAAATCGAATCATTCTTAAAATTGGTGATTTGTGTTAATTCGGCTTTAAGAAACTAGACAAAAAATTAAAAGGGTGATTTTCTCCCCATAGGCGTTTGGTAGAAATCTTGGTTTCGTTTCGAGAAAATCTAAATGAAAACAAATGTATATACTGTGTTTTCATCAGGGAATTTGTCCCTGAAAATATTAAAACATCGAAGGATTGTCAGGGAATGGAGGAAAATAAGAATTTCAGACATCATTCTCAAGACTCATTGGTAAACATAAATTTTAGCGTCTTCCTTCACATTTGATATTTTCTTTCTTGCCTTCAGAATGAATGTAGAAGAAAATGTACGGTTAGTTAAAACTAAAACTACTCCTTTCCCCCCTAAAATCGGACCTGGTTCCTGTCCTTTCATTTCAGTCCAAAGAAGGCTCTTGCATCATGGTTTCAGATTTTCATGGAATTAGCTATGTTCTCTGTAGTTATCACTCAAAATTATAGTTATGATGTTTTTAAGAGTTTCAAAGCGTTGAAAAATATTGAAAATGGTCACAGGTCGAGTTGGAGGTCCTCTGACAACAAAATTCAAGCGGATATCGATGAACACTTTTCTCTTTGACGGTATCATTTTGCATCGTGGCATGGTGTGGCCAGCTGCTCGCGATGGTTGACGACCGGTGATTCTGTGGTCACCGATGGAGTGTGCGAGGCGACGTTCGCAACTCACCAATCACCGATCGCGCCGTCACCAATCACCGCGGTGGTCTCATTACCGAATACCGGATACTTCGTCGTCCTTCCCCTACTTCCTTCACATGTAGCGAGCGAACAAGAGACGGTAGTCACTCTTTAATTTTATGCAAGTCTATAGCTTGTTCTGCGAAACCCAGCATCTCGCTAATAATTTATTTCACAACATTGTATGAGCCTCGGAAACATCCTTGCAATTTGACTGCATTTTGCAATCTGGAACTATAAATTCTGGCTCTTCTGGTAAAACACTTATATGCATAGGGAAACTAATGGCACATACGTTGTTTTTAAACCGGGCTAGAATTTATAGTTCCAAATTGCAAAATGTAGTCCAATTGACTGCTTTTACTCCGCGAGCAGTTTAAAGAGAGGAAAGAAGCTTGTCGTCAAAATGGAGTAATCGGACCGGGAGGTAATTTTTCAACAGTCGATAGCCCTGCGTTGCTCCTGACAATTAATGAGTAACGTCTGTGCGTTCTAAACGAACGATAAAATAAGGGGCAATCCAAACTACTTTCATCGAGAAATAATTACCGACGCCTTTGTAGGAATACAATCGTAGCAGAGATTTTAAATTGTTTACTTGCAAGTAATAAACCAAACTGCGGAATGTTTGCACCGTTCTAAATCCCACCCTATCTCCTTTCAGAGAGCTCAATGTGTGACTGAATTTGTGAGGAAGGGTCTCATTCTATTGAAAAACTTCAGGGGTGCAGTTCCATGCGAGGATCTCTTTAAACGTGTGGAAGTCTGGAAGTTCATCTCATTTCGCTCGAATGGAACTCACCAAAAGTCACCGGTGTCGAAATTATCCTTGAATTACATGTAATGATGCTCATTAATGACTTCAATGGCCTCCATTTAAGGAGCTCTCTCGAAAAGCTTATCTCGCCACGATGCTCACCACTTAGCTTGAAAGCCAACAGCGGAAACTTTTGACGAACTGAATAGTTGGAATGATATAGAAGCCCCATGTCTCCTTCATTTTGTGGATTTGCAATTTTATCCTTTTGAATGTCCAAATATTTATATCACGTGTTCCGCCCTTTCGAACTTTTCTACTCTTCGTTAAAGTCTCTGAGTCGGCCGAAAAGAGTTCAAGTTCTCCTTCATTTTTTGAATGTGCACTTTAAGCTACCTGGAAGTCAAAATAATTGTACTTAGTTCATCCCATCCTATTTTCTACTCTGCGTTAAAACCTCTGAGTCGGCGGAAAAGAGTTAGTTAGTTAATTAATTTATTTAAAGACATTCAATATCTTGGGCTACCAATCGCTTTTTATTGTTGTGGATGTACGAGCAAGTTAATCGTAATTGTAACCGTTTCCGTGAGAAGAGACCTCATTCACATTTACCCGAAGACAATTTCCGAAACTTTGAACTTGGAACGAAAAACGATCGCGGGAGCGCCTGCAAAACTCTAGGAATACTTCAGGCATCGCACCGTCTTTAGTCTCGCTCCAGGCTCTTGACTTGCGAATCGCGCCAAGTTGCGACCGCTATTCGGATTTGCGTAGGGCAGCGCGCGGACACAACTCCGGAAGGTGTACGCAAAAATGGAACGCATTTTGATCAAACGTATTTAATTTTCTATTTTCTTATTGCCTGCGCAGTTCGCGAACGGCCGTTCGTTCGTGGAAATTCTGCACACTGATTGAAATGTAGCTAATTTCTTTCGCGAAGGAAACGACGATAAAAGATGTGTGGTGGAAATTGCTGGCTTTCTCAGAACTTGCGCGCGGGAGAGGAAGACGAGTCGGCAAAATTAGTGAGGCCCGCGGCCTCTGAGCGGCGTGGCGTGGCGTCTTCTGTTGCCGCTCAACCTACCGCAGGTCCAGGGAATTGCACGACCGAGGAAAAAAAAGCGAAACGACCCGGAATGGGCTCGTGAGGAAATTCAGAGCCATCCAGCTGGGACGTTCACTTACATTTTCGCGAATGAAAGAGACACTGCAGACGAAGGAATCGCGCAAGAGCCAGCCGGATGCGATGTTACCAAGTTGCGCGCGGCTGAATCCACTTTTGGAAAATGGAATTTTCGAAGTACCTCTTTAAAAAAAATGTCAGGGTGTCTACAAGTCCGGAATTTCCTGAAAGGTCAGAAATTGTACTGATTTTTTAAGGGCGATCCGGAAGTACTGAAAAAGTGCGGAAATTCCTCAAGAAGGTCCGGAATTTTTTTCATTTTTTTGTTATTTTTGTCGCATTCTAAGCGAGAAATTCAAATCTTTGAAATTCTTCGAATTGCGTCAATTGGAGGTACTGAAAAAGTACTGAATTTTTCTGTTAAGGAGGTACTGAATTTCTTGGGGATGTACTGATAAAGTACCGAAAAAGTACTGATTTTTTGACCAGCCTGTTTTAGTAGACACCCTGAAATGTACAGTAAAGTGTAGATTATCTGCTGTGATCGAGACTGGAGTGGTTGCGGATGGTCCAAATTCGTGGAGAATCTGAACCTGAGCTATTTGGCCCATCGAGCTAAAATTGATTTAAAAAAGAATCCGTTTGAACACTTGTCAATTGAATTATAATTTTCGGTTAAAAATGAGTGAATTTTACGTGAAATTCTCGGCGAAATTCTTGGGTAATTATTATAATAGAGGATCATATGATTCTTATCGCTGGCCATACGTTCGGTTGCGTCTATGACTTCAGACTTTAGTCCAGACTTTTGAATCCTCGGATGAAGACATACAACCAGAATTTTCCCAAGACATACAGCCAGAGGTTTCCCACTCACCACAACCAACTTTTTTACCTTATGATATGCCTGCTTTTCATGAGCAAACGTAAAAGTACTTCCTAAAATTGTGCCACTCAGCAAGGTTTTCGGTAGTCTCTTAGAGTATTAGGCACCATATTGTGACCATGTGCATTGAAAGAAAAAAAAAAAGAAAAAAAAACATCGGCCGTAGAAACCGTACTAACGGGCTTTATAAACATACTGTCCGCGTGCCGGGCTCTGCCTCTGGAATGAAAATTACCGGGCGTAGCACCCGAAGTAGTCGAAGTTACGGCTCCAGCATCCGGAACTTCCAGCCTCTAAGCTTGGACTGGACGGTTGTCTATATAGCCCGTAACTTTTTTTGGAGTGTGTGGACTGGAATTTCGGTAGATTTCGCTGAATTGAATGTCGTATGCTTTGAAATGGGAAGTTTTACCAATAGCTTCCGGTAACTTCGCCTACTCACGCAGAAAATAGCCAAATCCTAGGCGGGCACTGTCCGCGCCTCCTGGGATTTCTCGAGGGGTTTGGTCGGACGCGAGGCAACGACGGCCGTGGCCGCTGGCCGGTCGGCGGAGCGGATGCCCGTTGCATATCAAAAAGTGTCGAGGAGTTGAGATGTCCGAGAGCGGGATGTTTGCGGAGCCACCGTTGCTCGGTGCATAGTCGTTGCTCCTGTTGGGCCGATGCCGATGCTCGTTGTTAATTACCGCACAGGAGACGGCCATCGGGTTATTCGCAACACGTCTCCTGGGCAGCCATTAACCGGGCACTGCGTGTGGCAACCGGATTTCATGCCGCCCCCTCCCGCCCCCCGCCCGCCG
>NW_017547295.1:2625807-2645377 GCF_001854935.1 Bemisia tabaci
AAAAAAAAAAAAAAAAAAAAAAAACATCAGGCAGTCGTGTTTTGTGTGTGCGTTTCCGTGTTTTGTGTTTCGGGGAAAAAAAAACGAAAAAAATCATAATCACAATAACGGGAGCCGTCGACGGACAAGCTGGGCTCTCAATCAGGCCGAGAGCTGTGGGAATCGGGATGTCCGGCCCGAAATCGCGGACCCGGGCGGGATTTTCGTGTGCACTTGCGCGGTTTCTGCGCCGGGGGTTGCGACCGTGGTCAAGAATGGAATGCCGGGCGCCGCGGCGCCTCGCCGAGTGGCCCCTCATGCCCGGCGCTCGCTTATTTTCGAGCGTCATGGATGCTTTGTTCTCTCCCTGTAAATTCCTAATTGTTCCCGCTTCCAATTTATCACTGGCTGTGTCCTTATCTCTGCCGGTCTCGCTCAAGAACTGGATGTGCAAGTGTGAGGGTGTAGAAAGAACAGCTTCATCCCAAAATGAACTGAAATTTAATGGATTTCGTTGAAAAATTGGACGTATTTCTGCCAAACGGAATTATGTGCAATATGACATGAGCTCTGAGACCCATAAGAATGCATCCATAACAGGGCTCACACCATAATGCACATAGTTCCGTTTGGCAGATGAGTACAATGTCTTTAAACAGGACTAACTTGAAAACAAGTTGAGAAGCATTTTAGGGAGCTAAAGGAATGTCAGGGAAAATATTCATAACTCTTCTCAAAAATAAACAAATTGCCGGAGAAATTTTGGTAACTCTCGAATGTTCATATGACATTTTTCTTCAGCACGGAAGGATGTTCTCCACAGTTTTAGTAGTATCGACTTTAGAAAAAAATCTGCAACACAGATCCACTATAGAAAGCAAAGGAAAACCTTTTTATCTTCATCTGTGTCCTCTCTTAGCTGCAACGACGCCGGATGAGAAGATTACATTATGGTAATGAGAGGACTGAAAACTTGGTCAAGCGCTCCCGAGTAAAAATAATCCTGCGAAAGCTCAATCACTCTTCGAAGTAAGATGAAAATTGTTTTTCCTTTGAGAGATGGAAACAAAGGCCTCGACGGCGGAGATTAAACAGCGACATCTTTAAGTTTTGAGCTTTCAGTGTCGTTGCTACGCTCTCACGCGGTTGAGCAGGAATGAATGCGCAGCAAAAATCTTGGCAAACGAATGTTTGTAGCTTTTCTCGCGATCGGCGCTTTTGGTATACAACTCGCTTTGCGAATTTGAGAAATATTCCCCAAAAATCTAGTATCGTTGTTTGAAATTAGTGGCATGGCGTGATTGCACGCGATATTAACATGCTCAGTTTGACCGGTATTTTTTTTCTTAAACATGAAATCTACAAAATTTCTGACACCTACAAATGGACTGCATTTTGCAATTTGGCACTATAAATTCTGGTTCTTCTGGAAAAACACTTATGTGCACAGGGAAACTAAAGGCACATACGTTGTTTTTAATCCGGGCTAGAATTTATAGTTCCAAATTGCAAAATGTAGTCCAAATTATCTACTCGACGCTCATTCTCGTTTGAAAAAAAGAAGAAAAACTGCTTTCAATACTCTTCCCCATCAACACTCACGGCTGCTCCATTTCCCGCTGAACCATACCACTCCGAGCCTGACATAAACGGGGCAGCAGCGCGCAATTTTCGACGCCAAAGTCGAGCAACTTTGACCTAAAAATCGGAGCAGACTCCGGGGGCCGGGCGAACGCATGCTTTGAACTTGGAGCTACGGAGCGCGGGTTTGGAAATACTTTTGTCCCCCTCCCCCTCCCCCTTCCCCCGCATTCTCTCCCCAACGCCCCCGTCGACATTTCAGTGCCATTCATATTCGACAAACTCGAAAGTGCACCAGACGCGTCGCGGAAAGGCGGCTTCTATTGATCCCGCGCTCTCCGCGGCGAAAGGAAACTCTGAAGGGCTCGTTATGCTTGTAACCAGACCGAACTTAGCATTACCGGAGCTGAAGGGGGCTCTCAGCGGTCTCCCCCCCCCCCCCCCCCCNCTCCTCTCCACCCCCTCCCGAGTCGTAATGAAATTGACTCGAATTATTTAATACTTCTCCCCCCGCAGCTCATTGAGAGTTGCTAATTTTTTATTTTTTCGGGGTGGTGCCACCCTCCGCCGAAACTCGATCCCGCGGTTGTCGGATCGTGCCATTATCCCGATATATCCGAGGGGGAAATTTGTTTTTTTAAGCGGGTTTGGCATCGCGGCCAGGTTTGATTCCGGATTTATGATGCGCTTTATGAATGGCTGGTGGAGGGGCTCAAAAAAGGAGCATTATTTATACGCGGATCGGCGACAGGTGATTAATGGGCCCGATTTCGGGCGGGCTCCGATGACTTTTGGCATCCGCGCGGGGAAGGGGGGGGCATGAGTCATAATTATCCGCCTTGATTTGTTATTTTAGCTCGATCCGCGTATCTGTATTACTAATTATCTCGTTCGGTCTCGGGAGAATTAATTTCCCGGTCGGCTCGACAGAAAAATGGAGGCGCGCATAAAGTGGGGCCGGGCGGAGGGATCCGTCTTTCGTGGCTTCTTTTGGGTCTTGTTATGAGAAATTCTCGAGTTGGTTCGCCTTTGAAATTTTACCACAGCCAAGTTCCGACACTCCTCGTAAACGGTTTTTTTAGCGGAGTTTGACCTATTTAATTTGGATCGCGTTTAATAGAAAGGAGCTAAGCCACGTAAACTATTGCAAAATTTAACTGGGAAATTTAATTTTTTACGAGGGAACGTTTGTGCGGATTCCTTCGGAAATTTTAAGGAATTTGCTTCGTACTGCGCAGAAAATGCACTGAAATTTGCACGAGAAAATACGCCGGCACGTGACGTCTTGCTATGACAATATGTGATTTTATTTAATCTCAGACAGCAAATTTGCTTCTTCTTGTATATTGAGGGCTAAAGGACGTTACCGCCTAACTGACAATTTTGGCCGAAATGAGTTAGTGACTTTGCCGCATTCTTCAGTGATAAATCCGCAAGCTGATGCTTTTAGTTTTTTTCCAATTTAGCAGTGAAGCGTTGTAAACAGAGTAAACACGCTGTAATTAATATTAAACAAAAAATTGCAAATGTATCCGCCACATTACAAAAATAGGGAAGTTTCTTTCTTGTTCTGCAAAATCGTCAGTTCTCTGTCAGGCGGTATTGCGTTCCTTGGCCATCGATGTGTATTTCGATCGTTATCCACTTTACAAATTAAATTGAGTTGTCTCCCTTGCGTAGATGACTCCGTAGTTACCATGTTTCTGTATGTTTGATGCAGTTGGTCAAATTTCAAACAAACCAGCGAATTAAAGCAAGAATTTGCCATTCTTAAAATTATTTTAACTGAGGTGCATTTTCATGCCCGAAGTCAGGATTCTCCAAACAAGAGACTATCGAAATATTCATCTGACGTATTCATCTCAGTGAAGGAGTGTGTTCAATGTCAATCGTCACTCGAGACCCCTCCAGGAAAGTGACATTCTGCAGAGTGGTTCGGTTATGAGCGCATCTGAGTGCATCTGGTCGCATGTTTTTCGAGCTAGAACACGGGGCCCCGAGATAGGAAACTCAAACATGGAAATAGGCAAAATAAAATAAGTAGAAGACAGAGACCACGAGAAAGGAGGGTTGGACAGGGAGGGAGGCAGAGAAAGGAGAGCCATTCAAGTGGCGTCTAGCATATTTATGAAGTCATGTAGACAGTTGACGAAAACAAAGAGGGAGTAGGAGCGGCTGTGACAGCGCGATTGCCGAGTTTGTCGGATAGTTGAGAAGATTTTATGGTCCAGCACGAGCAACTATGCTGCCGTGATAATGAAAAACGTAGTATGAGCCTTCAGACATTGCCATATTTCCTTAAATAAAAAACGAATCTACTGGGAAAATTGTGAATATTTTGTTGCCAGGTTTTTAGCCGATTTTTTCGCGCTTTGATCTGAAATATTTGAATTTTTCAAGGAAAATTAGCATGACTCTCCTAACAAATACATGTTGTATCCGGGGAAATTTGGTAACTCTCGAATGTACACACGACGTTTTTCCTTATCACGGCAGTATCAGAAGATGGGCTCTCAGAGTTTCCGACGGTGCGGCAAACTGCGGGAAAGACAGAGAATTTATGGCACGCGGAAATTGCTAGAGAATTTTGCCAGGAGAAGTTAGCGGAAGTGAGTGTAATTTAAAGGAAACAAATTTTAGTGGATGTTTTACTCGAACGCCAGGGAAAGACTAGGAATTAAAAAATGTTGAGTTAGGGAATAGCAAAAATGGTCAGGGTATTACTATGGCATCCCTAGTTCTTGGTCTGTGTCGTGAAAGTGTGCTTGCACTTTTACAAACCCTTTCTTAATCGTCAACTTCCACCCACAATCTATCCAAATTATTTGGAACCCGTAAATAATTGAATTTTGTGATAGTCATACCAATACCTCATTATAACTATTTAAGTATGAAAAATTGAAAATTCAAGTGAAATAATATATTTCTCTCTCCTTTCTGTTTCAGGTGAGTTGATTTCCGTCCATGTGAACAAGTATAATAAATAGACGTAGGTATGTCCGCCAAACAGAATTGTGTTTATTAAGACATGAGCCCTGAGACCCATAAGAATATATGCATAACAGGGTTTACGTCATAATGTGCATAGTTCCGGTTGGCAGAAATACGTCCAACTTTTGAAAAGTGCATGTAGCAACATCCGCGGTAAGTAAATCTGACTTGACCAACCGTCAATCGTCGACAACAATTCTCATGTTCGCCAGAATCCGTAACCATACCAGAGGAACATACTTCAAAAGCCCGACACAATATGTGTAGTAATCAAAATTGCACGGAGGTCACGATAAGTAATTCACCCAATTTCCCTCTATAAATCTTTAGAGATAAATGAATCTTCTCTCGTAGTCAACACCTTTTGAAATCGGTAGCAAAATAGTAACAGTACTTGTGTATTAGTAGTAATATTCGTTTATTTTAAAGCAGTGCCTCAGCAACTGTGGCCATTAACAACTCTTTAGTTAGGTCACATGGTTTGTCACACAAAAAAAGAACAAAATTGAAATTAACTCTGTTGACTTTTGGTACGATCATTCATCAATGATTGATCCGCTGACTGAAATTTCGATTTTCCCAAAATAATCGATCAATTTGATGCCAAACCGCAAAACCATGTATCTCTGTTTGCGATGTTGTAGAGAATTGATTACTCTTTGAGAAGGTATTCAGCGTATAATTGGATTGCATTTTGCAAAAAGGAGCCAGGAGCATTGCATTGTTGCTGAGATTGTGCAACTTCATCCTTTGCAAAAAACTTATGAAATCATGCAAAAATATGAAATGTACACGGTCATTTGTGTCTTAAATTTACAGTTTTCAGCGTGTAACATGGAAACTGTTTATAGATGATCAGAGTTTTCTTCCAAGACAAAAGAGGTCGCACAATTTTAGCAACATTGTAGTGCTTCTGGTTCCTTTTTGCAAAATGTGATCCAATTCATCCAAAAGTTCCTTCATTTTTCTTATCCATCACCAGAATATTCTGTAGAAATTCTGAACAATTAAGTTGGCTTGTTCCTCCTCGAAAAAACGAAAAAGAAGCGGACATTTTGAAACACCGCAAAAGAGATTTGTCCTTTCGCACTTTAGCCATCGATGTATCGATCGTGCCCAGAATGCATTGCGCTGAAGCTGAAGATCCACCTCATCTCGGTCCAAACGCGTTGTAGCGATTTCATTGTTCCCTTATCGAGCGGTCCAGTCAGTCCACGAGCCCCCGATAATCGGGAATCCTCGGTCCCTCCCGGGGTGTGGCATCTCCGCGGAGAAGGGGAGGGAGTTGGGGCAGAGGGGGAGGCGGGGGCGGGGGCGGAAGACAATCTTGTTCCAGCTAATGACTTGAGAGGTCTCGGTCTCCGTTTCGGATCCGTCTTCAATTACTCAGTAATTAATTGGGGCTGGGCTGAAGGATCGGGCTCCTCGCAGGGTGCAGGGATGCTGGAGCCCCGGGCCTGGATCTTGTCAGCGTCAGCGTGTCACCGACGCGACGCGTGCGTTTTTACCCCCGAATGTCAACTGTTTCCGCGCGCCGCACACAGCACACACTCGCACCCCCGCGCAGCCGAGCCAACCGAGTATGTTATCTCTGCCTCTGGCCCTGGCACTTGCTGGAAGGAGGATGGAGATGTCCCTGTATACCAGGTGCCACGCAACTCAACAAAGAGTCATCGCAAGGCAACTCTCATAATTCGTTATTTGGATGACGAAAGGGCATAAGTACTCTTAGAGATGAGCCTGGAAAAGCATTGAGTTATGTGGGCGGCAGGGTTCACCGCGAAGTGTGCTTACTTCCTCATGTCAGGAAGGCGACGAATTATTGTCTCGGAAACTTTCGTTCGTCTTTAGAGAACGTTCAGGTATGACGGAAAATGTGAGTTCTACGTCTGTGCACTGGGGAAAAAAACACATTGGATCTAGAGTCCAGACTCCTAAGAACATCGACAAGAAAGAATACTCTCGATTCAAACGGATTTTTGCTTAAATCAAGAACCAAGCCTCTTAATTTGAGCGAATTTCCTTTTGATTTAAGCAAAAATCTGATTGAATCAAGAGTATTTTTTCTTGTCAATGTTTCCAAGAGTCTGGACTCTAGATCCAATGTGGGTTTTTTTTCCAGTGTGTGACGTTAGGCTACAGGCAGTCGATATTATTTCTTTTTTATTCATGTAGGAGGAAGGAGAAAAGATATTTAATAAAATTATTTGTTTAAATAACATGAATGTTAATTTTTTGTCATAATTTATTTGAATGAACTACCACGCCGATGTTCATGATTTTTGCGGATATCGATAGGGGATGGTACCAATATTAAATCACTCCATTCAGGTCAACTCGTGGGGACATGGAAAACGAGATTTAAAGGGTGCATATAATGATAGATAGTGATAATATGGTCTGTATATTTTGCAATTAGGAACTAAAATGTCTGGTCCATTCGTAAAAATACATACGTCTGTAGGGAGACTAATTGTACTTGAGATGTTTCAAAACTGGGCCAGAAATTTTAGTTCCAAATTGCGAAATATATAGTCCTTGTCTCACCCTCGTGTATGTATGTAATTTGTGTCTTCCCCGATGCTGATCGTTCCTTTTTCATGGAGAAATAAATATTTTTGCGTTGGTGTATAACATGCAACATTGCCGAATAGTGAAGGCGCCTATCAAAAACCAGTCTCCCGCGAAGTATACGGACGAAGACTCGGTGAAAAATTGCCTCGGGTTAAACTCAGAATTAGCCACGGTTCAATTACCGAGACGAGAGTGACGAATTTTTCGGCCCACCCTGTGTCGCCAAGACGGGCCCCAGCCTCAAGAGAAGATCCCCGCTGAGCGGCAGTTATTAGTTAGCAATATTGTCAGCACTCACCCTTATCAACCCTTGGTCACCACCCTTTCTCCGCCGAATCCTAGGCCGCGAGGGGCGGGGACGCAAGGCTAGGGGTGTTTTTATTGCTCTCCAAACATGTTGCGCTCGCTCTTAGCCGGGAAAACTAATAATTTTTTCGCATTTGTAACACAGAATTAAATATGTCACGCCCTTCCCGGCCTTTATTAAATCTCGAACGCCGCCCCCTCCCCTTTCTGAGCCTCATTCCGCTCTCGGCCACCCCTAATCTGCGAGGGAGGTGGGATTAGCTTTTTCGTCGCGATTTTCTGTCGATGCCTCCACGCTCATCACTCCGCTTTGATTGCGTAACGGATGTGCCATTGAGGATTTTAACCCCCGCAACTTTTTCCCGCATTGTTTTTCCAATATGCTTAGGATGAAAACTTGATTCCTGTTGTCAAATTGTACTGAGAATCTAGTGGATTTTTCTTCGATTTAACTTAGTTTTTAGCCGGATCTGTGTAAAGAGACCTTATCTTCCAGGAAAAAACTCTCCAATGGGGTCTATAGGGAAAGATTTTGAAATTGGCGATTTTGAGCACTCGGCGGGAGACGCCCTCTAGAGATCTCTCGAATTAGCTACTTGAAGTTTTAGTTTAATTTTTAGTTTCCTCACTACGGAAGGCGCCAGCTGCCATGTGTGCATGGCAAAATCTTTGACCTAATTTAAAACGAAAACTGAAATTCAAAAATGTTCGTCTGAAAACTTTAGGACGTCATTTCTCCCTCCATTTTTAGCTATAATGGTCAAATCTGCACCAAAATTTCAAGATTTTTTCATTCTTCGGAGTGGTACTAATGATTTAACGAATTTTGGAAAATGGGATCCCTTTTCACATACTTTATGATATACCTTGCAGAATTAGTGCGCAATATAAGTAATGCTTGGCCTGTTCCTTTTAGGTTCCTGGTCTTAATTTTCTTGGCTTTCGATATGATTCTTGAGTAATGCAATAATTATTGACCATATCACGATGTTACGTTTATTTAAATTTTTTACCCATTTTCTTATTTTTTGTTTATCATAAAGCTTTTTAATTATTTCGAAAGAAGTCCATATCACTGATGATACATTGATACCTTTATTTAATTGTTTTTAATTATCTATTTATTTTTTGTTGACATATCATAAATCTATTTAATTATTTCGAAAGAAGCCTATATTACTGATGACTCTGTTCCGAATTTTGAAACTTCTGTTTCTGAGTGGGCAAGGCGAGCACAGAAACAAGAGTTTGTGCGGTTACATTTGATTTGCTCCGTCATTTTTCGCAGTTGACCGAATCCACGCCACCAGCGCAACGGACGCGCTCGCGCAAAATCAACGCGCTGATCAGATTCCGAATTTCGCCCCGTCCCGGTTCGACCACCGCAGAAATTAGCATACTGAAAGCGCACCCCTCATTAGTTCTGTCAGCGGAGCCCGGCGCTGGAGCGAAATCCAGCGTCCTTTTCTGCCCTCGGCGCGCCATTTTTACCGAGACACCGCTGCGGGCAAGTCGCATTATTTTCCGGTTCATAGCTCGTGCCTTTTCCGGAAGGTGCAGCACGACATTTACCCTCCCCCACACTGCACCCTCCCCCTCGGCCGCCGCCCCCACTTCACCCCGGCTTATCGAGAGTCCACTCGAGGGCTATCGGATTCATTTGTTAATTATTAATGCGCACAGGAAGGTTGAATAAACAACGGCCGCGAATAAATTTTCCGCGAATTTGATTTAGTTTTGCAGCCGTTTGCCCTTTGCGACGAATTTCACCGGCGGACAGGGAGCAGCGAGTCGGCGTAATTGGTCAACTTTTGAGTCCTGGTTCGAGTGTGCTTTGCTGTAGCTCCTGTTTGAGCTCGATTTTGCCCCACTTCTGCTCCATTGCGCTCCGGCATATTCTTGCTCTGTTTGCCCTGTCTAGTTATGGACGCTCCGTTTCCATGATTCATGTGAATTTTCTCATTCATAATCAAATATCCAGCCCCAGTCACTCAGAGTATCCTTGAGACGAGCGCGTTCTGATTTATGAACGAAACCATTGACACAACCCATCCTTTCTCTGACGAAGGAACGCAACCACTTTTCAATGTTGCAAAATTCCTACTCGTAAATTGTTTTTCACTAGAAAGCTGTTGCATTTTCATAACTGAATTTTCACTGACTTTGCCGCTGATTACGCGGCAAAATTAGCAATTGAACGGAAATCGCACGGTCTTTTTCTCGTAAAAAAATTAATTGTTTGAGCCAATTTTGCAACCTCGGAATGGAAGTAACGTTCTTTTGTCTGAGAAGCGACGAATCTTGATTGCATTCAACTACATGTTCAGAAAATCATCAGGTCAATGGGTTCTTAAGCCACAATTTGGCCACAATTTTGCATGATTACACCGAAAACGCAAGCGCTTAGACAGAAGAGCCAGGGGTTTTGGAGCCTCCCCCATTTGACTTGAAAATGTTCTATATTTAATGCAATTTCTTCTGATAATCTTTTCCCCCATTTCATCAGCGTGGGTGGAAAGTTTACAGTCATGCCTACCGAGTGTGTGTAGAGTAAACTGCACCTTATCTAATAAATTTGTAAAGGCATCTGATAACATATCCCTTTCACTTAATTTGAAGTCAAGTATTTTTATTTCAACGCGACACCCAACTGGAGAACTGAAATTTATCGAGCTCGCAAGCTCGGGAGAACCCCTAGCATCCATCCCTTCAGTCCTGCGATAATGAAGGAACTTAAGGGTGGGTATGACGCGCGATCCTCCGAGCATCCCTTATTCGCACGGGCCACTAAAATATGAGCCTCGTCGGGGCGTTAATCTAACGCACTTGCGTCTTGGTCGCGGCGGCCTCGGTCATTTATTTGGAAACCGCGGAGGCTGAGGAACCCCAGCCCTGTCGACGTGCACCGTGGCACTGTAAATATTAATCTCGCCCCTGTCGCGGTAGGCAATTAGCACTGCTCGTATCATTTAGCCGGGAAGGGCATGAGGGTACGGTCGTGGCGCACCGAGTCAGAGTGATAAGTTGAGTTTACACCATCGCAATCTCAGCGTTGTCGGACTTGGTCGTTTCCCCAAACGGAATAACCTTACTATTTTTCAACGTTGCTGAATTCCCGCTCGAGAATTGTATTTTAACTTGGAAAGTATTGGGAATTTCTTACTGAAACTTTCACTGGTTCTCCCCATATTTCTCGCGAATATCGGGAACTTCGCGGAAATTTGTTTGTGAAAAATTTGATTTCTTAAGTCAATTTTGCAACCTTTCATTATATTAGAATGATAAATCAAGTACGCCATTGACTCCGTTTTTTTGAATCTCTGGAATGGAGTTAAATTTTCAATTGTTTTATCCCGGAAAAAACGTTATAGTGCCAAGCAGTAAATGTTTATATCAAATGGAGCCAGCTGATATGGCAGTACTGCTGAGACCTACAGTCTGTAGGGCTAGGGTTGGACCCTGAAGTTTTAGGGCTCATCGCTACTGCCATCCTAGCCGGCTCCATTTGATCTAAACAGTTAGTGTTTAGCACTATATCGTTTTTTCCGTGTACTCTTGAGAAAAAAATCTGCGACTAGCAATCGAATAAGTAGCCGCGACTTCCAGAAACGACATTTTGTTATTGTCTACAGAGACGAGTGCATTGATCGTTCAACGCACGTATTTAAAACAGTAAAAGACGTTGCGAAGCTCAGCGGACTTCAGTCGGAAAATTGCGTTGTTTTTGGGGAGTTTTCAAATTTGAGTGTATTGCAACACTGCTCCGGTGTCATCAATGCTATTCCTTGTTTGTCGTTCATGTCAGGCGGTACATGTGCGGCTGACGAAATTGCGTCCTTGTTCCTCGAGATTGTCGTGTCGTGCGAGAGACGTGGTGAGATAGGGGGGTTTGGGGGATCCCTGGGGGGTGTTTATCTACGAAATCCCCACGCTGTCTAGGCCCTTTGATTTGGTAGATGTAAGCAAGGTGGTGGTTAGACCTCGAGGCGGTGCATTGTGTTCACACCTCTCCCACTGTGCCAGTGGCCTCAAATTGATTCGTATCGGGAGCAGAGCTTCGGTAAACTTTCGCTGTCTATATTGCTGGTACGCTGAACGATCACTCGATTGGATGCAAATATTATAATCATGTGCAGTAATTTAACCATCAAAAGCTTAACTAAGGGTAATAGGAAACATGACGATGGTGTAAGTCGGTAATCACATAACTCGGTTTGCGACGTCGCAGACTTCCTGTCATACTCAATTTTTTAAACGGAAAACTGCTTAAAGGCAATTCTATAATACTGCCGTGATTATTCTTCTCTGTGCGAAGGAAATTCTACATAAACTTCAAGGAATGATACAATTTGTTTGTTAAAAAAATAACATCGAGGCGGAGATTTTCAGACACCGCCAACGAGATGTGTGATTGCGAACTTACGCCGTCGATAAACCGTTCGATAACAAAAAAAAAAAACCTGATTCTTAGTTCAACCGTGCTCGGTGAAATTTATTTGTTTTATTTATGTATGTGCTACTTTACAGTTATACAAAAATATACAATATACGTGCCCAATAGGGCCGCATAATATACCTTACTTACACTGAAACCGGCGGAGCACTGCGAGTTTACGCCTCTCGCCATCGCGCCTTCAATTTTGCAGACGCAACACGCGCATCCATCAAGTACGAATAGTTGTATCTCTGCGCCGTCATCAACGCGCGTCCTTTCCCTTGCTCTATTTCCATGTTGTGTTAGTTCCGTTTGTCTTATTTATGGTGGTGCTTCAAAATCGACGTGAACAACATAACCGAAGATCGGAGATACGTAATCGGGCCTTGTTTTTTTTATTTTTCTCCCGAATCTGAGCGACATCTCATTCGGAGCATTGAGTGAAGCATTGCTCACCCCTCGCGCCATCGCGCCTTCAGTTTTGCGGGTCAAAAACACAGATCAATTGGACTTGACTCCGGGATTAGCTTGTAAAAAAAGTCTTGGAATCTAAGAGTTAACATCCTATGTTTAATTCCGCTTTCCCTCTCTACTTGTTGTTTAAACATTATATCACGGAATCCCAGAATAAATAGTAGACAGGTTAAGAGTACAAAAGTTATTTATTTTTTCTGAATATTCTCACTACTGCACTCACTTCACACCGAAATACTTTCGCGTGTATCTCCCCGCATTCTTCGCTTTCAGTCGACCTTAAAAATGAAGGTGTCGTGATGTTTGTAGGCCGAGGCCTTTTTTGATATGTTGAATCGCGTGGATAGCACTCGGTGTGCCGCGTGAGTAAAGTGAAACGTACAGAAGTGAATAGCGTGCAATTTAGCGTGAAGCGATTTTTCCCACTCGAAAGATTTTTCTTATTTTTGAATACGGTTATCAGCCTGGATCGTTTTCAAAAAAAAACCTAAAAAATAATGAAAGCCCTCGAATGCTAAAAAATTCACCTTTTCACACACGGCCTGTTACGAGTATGAGCATCTAAGCAAGTGTTCTTTCTTTCTCTTTTCGCCCTGCGATAGCGTTCAGCTTTTAAAAAGGAGTTGCGCCTCCCGCCGCCTGCTTTTCACCTTTTATCGCCTGTGCGCTCTCAAGACAGAAATTTTGCGCAGCAATTAATCAGTGTTATTAGCGCGGACCTGCAGTAATTCCTTCCTCTCCCTGCTTAATAAAGCCGCCCCTTCTCCTCTCCCCAAAGCCTCGTCTTCCAGCTCCCCTTTTTAAGTGGATTCCTGCGCCCTGTAAACATTCGAATTCCTAAGTGTATATTAAGTATCCAGTAGCTTCTCCCGCCTTCGCTGTTAACTTTTTATTCAATCCTCTTTCCCGCTTTTAAATAAGATTTGCAGAGCCGAAGCTGATGCAATATTTTTCGAAAACTTAGGTTTATTTAATATTGTCTCTTCTCTACCTCTTTTATTCGTCCGTATTCATATTTCAAAGAAAAAAACCTGATTTTTTCCCTTCTTCTCTCTCGCTAAACTACGGTGTCGCTTGACTCCAATGGACTTATCTTGAAAATTCTAAGAAAAATACGCTGATGGGAAAACTCTCCTGCGCGGAAAGAGAAGAAAAACAAATGAAAAGACTCTCGTCGAAATTTTGACCCCCACAGCGCTGAGAAGATCATTCTCTATAACTATGAGCAAAATCCTTGGTGCTAGTTTTTACTGTGGCAGAGTTTCTGCATAAATTACGTATTAATTGTAAGCTGCATTATGTCCAATTTCACGGCTCACCCGTGTTGCTTTTTTGCAGTGGAACTCAAGAAAAATGCCTCTCTTGCGTACATATTTCGGCCCTCTCCACGCGTTTCTTAGATATTGATTACTTAAAACTTAATCGAAAACTGAAACAACTCGGGAAATTGTTGGCCATTTGTTTCAAAGTATCTGTTTTCTCTTTAAAGATGCGGAGAGTTCCATTATTCCGCTCGTTCCTCGCGATTTTGCATTTTATCCTCTCGGCCGAAACCCCAAAATCTTCAATGTTTTACGCAGCACCGTTTCCATGTCCTCGAAATTTCCGTCCATCTTTCAAAAAGTGAAAAGTACATATTTCCTAACCCGGAAACCTACCTTCAAATCAATTGTCATTTGTCTCCTCTCCTCGATATTAAAAGCTTTTAAATTTTTGGATAACACGTACCCTTATCGCCACTATTTCCATTTAGCTTGACTACTAATGTATTTGCGGACTCCGAATTTAAGAGCAAGACAATGGAACAGCTTTGTCAAACCGAGTTGGTTTGAGTTGGTTTTAAAAATAACGTACAACACAGTTTTCTGTTTTAACTCGTAATTTTTGTCTGCTTTCAAATGTAATTTTCAACGTGGAACAATAAAAACCCGCGGAGAAAACTGTGAAAAGCTTTCGTGAAAGGCGCAGCGAGATGGTTTTAAAATCGGAAACGTCTCATTTCCGCGCCAAAAACAGCATTTACACCGGTCAGCCCCGCCGGAGGCTGAAACAATGGTGATTACACGCATGGCTCGAGCGACGAAGCTCGCGGTGGCACCGGTAAACCACTTTTTCCATTGTTCGGCGGTTTCGGGAAAAAGGGGAGTAGGGTGAGAGAACAACGAACAACGGCACCTAATGCTTCTTGTCTGCCTACAAATCGCGTTGCGTGTGATATGCGTGATGTATAACACGCTCTCCCGTGTCGCGCAGAAGAGCCGTAAGTGCAGGTCAGGATGAGCCGCGAGATCCGTAAGAGCATATGCGAACCCTGGCTCATACGGCAATGGACTTACGGTTCTCTTCCGTAACACGGCGCGAGGGTGGCGCCTCGCTCGTCGGCTCGGATGGGCGCTTTCAGGCCGAACGAGCGCTGGCTCATTAGATTCGGGCGCATTAGGCCCTCCTCCCCTCCCGATTTCGGGCGCAAATTAAACGATAAGACCAACAGGTAGACCTGTCACTCGGCACGCAATCGCCTCATCGCACGCAGCTCTGCATTGCCTCGTTGTTCTAAAACCCTTGACGAAAATCAGGTGTGCAGGACGGGCTCTAAATTATTATTTTTTATTTGCTTCGTTTTCAAAAGTTCACTCCATATCGTCGACTGAAGCCCAGTCTGAGGGTGTCGTTGTAAGAAAATCTTGGAAGGGGGAAGAATTTTTCCAAGAGGTAAATTTTGGGTGATTTTCTCAAAAATTTCGAAAAGATCCCACAATTGATCTCCTTAGAGAATGGGCGAAAGCGGAATGCAGGGAGAAGAGGTACCTCCTTCCTTCCTTTCCCTTCTACCACCCTCTATTAACGCCTTTGCCTCAGTTCACACTTGAATTAGACATTTCCATTGCGGTAATTAAATAAAACCATAATGTAAGTTATTTCGTAGATACATTTGCTTACAACGTC
Organism: Bemisia tabaci; assembly: GCF_001854935.1. Lineage (NCBI taxonomy): Eukaryota > Metazoa > Arthropoda > Insecta > Hemiptera > Aleyrodidae > Bemisia > Bemisia tabaci. The sequence goes on from NW_017547295.1 coordinate 2,641,094, forward strand.
CGCCATTTTTGGGTCTGGAGAGCACCATGAAACGCAAGATGAAGGAGCCAATCAGAAGCGGCCCCCTCTACCGCGATACTCTCTCCATCAAGTTATTCTATTCTTTTCCCCTCAAACAAGTTTTTTTTCCTGCACTGGAAAAACACATTGGATCTAGAGTCCAGACTCTTAAAAACATCGACAAGAAAAAATACTCTTGATTCAATCAGATTTAAGCTTAAATCCAGAACCAAGCCTTTTTATTTGAGCGGATTTCCTTTTGATTTAAGCTTAAATCTGATTGAATCAAGAGTCCTTTTTCTTGTCAATGTTTTCAAGAGTCTGGACTCTAGATCCAATGTGTTTTTTATCGAGTGCTCCTCTATTGACCCCCTGCCTCAGTTCACACTTGGATTAGACATTTCCCGGTGCAGTAATTAAATAAAACCATAATGTAAGTCATTTCGTAGATACATTTGCTTACAACGTCCGCCATTTTTGGATCTTACGAGCTCCATGAAACGCAAGATGATAGAGCAAATCAGAAGCGGCCCCCTCTCTCGCGATACTCTCTCCATCAAGTTATTCTATTCTTTTCCCCTCACTAGGAAAAAAAAAACACATTGGATCTAGAGTCTAGACTCTTAAAAACATCGACAAGAAAAAATACTCTTGATTCAATCAGATTTAAGCTTAAATCAAGAACCGAGCCTCTTAATTTGAGCAGATTTCCTTTTGATGTAAGCAAAATTCTGATTGAATCAAGAGTATTATTTCTTGTCAATGTTTTCAAGAGTCTGGAGTCTAGTTCCGATGTGTTTTTTTTCCAGTGCTCAAACACGTTTCTTTTTTGCTGCCCTGAACTGGAAGTGGCAACGCTGCTCTGTAACGGAAGCTCGCTTGCGCAGCCGACCACGGTGGTTTTTGACAGCGGTATCAGATGGACCGTCCTTTCAAGTGGAGGTTCCGCAAAGTAGACTAATGAAAAAGCTCTCGGAGACCGCATCGCAGCGTCGTGCCGCGCCGCGCCGCCCCGCGTTGCGGTCCGGAGCTTTAAACGGATCACGCGAATTTTCAATTCATCAAAGCTTAAGTATCATTTAATCGTCCCCCGCCCCTCCGCGGGCCCCTCCGCGTCTCTTACCGGACTTGGTATTTGCAAAACGCCAACTTTTGAGTGAGGCGATCCGAGGGGAAAGGATTAAGTACACTCCAGGCCCCGGCCCACAGTGGCTCTCGTATAGACTCGAGGTCGGACAAAATTTGGAAACTTTAAACGCTCACAACTCCGTTCATACAACTTTTGAGATTCCGAAAGTAGTTCCATTGGTTTTCTCGTAAACTTTTCCTCTAGAACCCTCCCTTTATATTTTAAATGTAACGTATGAAACATCAAAATTTGCAATATTTTAGTCAAAAATTTCATGTCCGACCTCTCTGATTGACTCGATCCACTGTGCGGCCAAGCCCGTTAATTACTCGTGCGTACGTAAGCTCGTCGCCATTTTGTCAGTGAGTAATTTTTCCCTCGCTCCCCGAAAATCCTCGATTGTATTGTAGTTCAGACTTTGTTATGGACTACACTTTGCAATTAGGAACTACAATTTCTGGCTCGATTTAAGAGCAACGTATGCACCATTAGTTCACCCGTAGACATATGCATGTTTCCCACGGATAAGCCAGAAATTATACTTCTTAATTCGCAAAATTTAGTCCGTATTGTGATCCTTACGCTGCCGTGCTTAGGAAAAACGCCTTATGAACCTTTAAGCGTTGCCAAGTTTCCTTTGATAAAATGTGAGTTTCCGGGGAAATTTGTGAGTATTTTACTCGAATTTTCCCGGGAATAATATATATTGTTTAATTTGAAATATCTGAAAATTTCAATGAACACGGAGAAAAAAACTTCGTGCGTAGGACCCGAAGTTTAGGTCATATGGATCTCTGAACTTTTTGGACTGAGCATCCGAACACTCAAGGTCCAGCTGCTGAAGTTTGGATCATACATCTGAAGCTTCAGTTCTTACATCTGACGTACTTCGGTTTTCACATCCGATGAAATTCGGTTCTCACATCCGGAAAACTTCGGTTTTCACATTTGAAGTACTTCAGATGTAAGAACGGAAGTTTCAGATGTGTGATCCGAACCTCGACAGCTAGACCTAAAGTGTTCAGATGCTCAATCTGAAAACTTCAGAGATCCATATGGCCTAAACTTCGGGTCCCACGCATGAGGTTTTTTTCTCCGTGAAGAACATGCATATAACATTCTTCCGGATTCACCCCTACGATTATATCACATTGTATGAAGCTTTCATAGAACGTGATTGAATGTAGAAATGATCCTGTTTATTTTAAAATCTACTTGCAATCCTTTACCGGTCGGGAGACCGAAAGGGTTCGAGAAAGCTGCGGAACGCTGTTCCGCGAGTACAGGGGCGGAGAGGACGAAGAGTTGAAAGGCGGGAGACTAAAAAATGCAAGGCCCGCCTCCTTCCGCCGAAACAGAGGAGCGAGAGCGAGGAGCCTGATCAAAAATTCATACCTGTCCGACTCTAAGTATGTTTTCAAACGTCAAAACGAGATGAGTGAAAAGCCCTCAACGAAGACACCGAAAACGACATGAGAACTGCCGGCTCGCAACTCCACAGAAATCGCAACATACAGGGCTCTGTTGCCGCTTCACGGATACCATCATTTAGTTCACCTTGGTACAATACTTTCTCGCCCTCAGCTGGTAAGCATCGATTGGTTAAGTTAGTTTCCATCTGATTTTACCGATCCATCAAAACGCAGGTTCCTGATGTCAATCTATTCTCTGACGAAATCCAAGTCAAAGGACGTACTCCGCAGAAACGACTGTTAATCTTTCACTTCTCTACTTACAGTAACAGTAGAATTTGAATATTCCGAGCCGAAAATTGCTTGAGTTCATCTTGTTTGTAATGATTGTGCTTTTTGGCACCGCGGGGTCTGAAGAATTGTATCTCATACTAAATAATAGTGATAGTACAACACTATTGTACTAAATGATGTAACACTTTGAACTTACAGCGAGTGAGAAGCCCAAATCTGTCTTACCTCACTATTAACATACATACATAGGTATTTAGTTTTCGGTTAGTTTAGTTTTCACTAAAATTTTAAGACTTGCGACCAATCAGTTCAATGAGTCTTGCAGATCAAGAGAAGAAAACAGCGGGTGGAGTTTGAAATTTAGAAATTCATATTTATTTTAGACCCTCCATCAGCTTTATGTCAGCATTCAGGAACCTGCACTTGAAACTACCCTCCTGTTGACCGTTAAGTGATGATATGTTGAGCTCTTGGTTTGCTCTGCAGGTCGTTGTGCTGTAAACTTGTGGGGCGTACCTCTCAACTCTTGCAACTGGCTCAACAGCCAACATGAAGATAAAATGAGTATTCTTGCCCCCGAGGAAAAGTAGAATGACCAAGAGCAAACAAGTTTCACCTTCTTAGAGATATTAAGGGAGGGCATAGTTCCCTAATCGGGGAAGTTGAGATATCTTGGGTTTTGAACGTTTTGCATATTATTTTTTGAATTATTTGCATTTATATTTTGAATATTATTCTAGTTCCAGAAAAATGGAACTGATTTCAAATTCTCTACCAAAATTTCTGGCGATGTCTTTAAAATTTTAAAAATGAGACAAAAATATCTTACTTAAGTTTAGGCACATGACACATTTATTACATTTTATTACTTAAACATGAAAATATTCTTACTTACATCTAATCAGTTCAACCATGTCGAAAAATTAGAAATATTTTTCCTTTTTGTCACGGAAAGCTAAGGGACTTATTTTTTCCCCGTGTTTTAGGGAATTTTAAATTTTTCTCCGGTTATTTGGCCGTTTTTGTCAGGGATTTATCAGCGAATTTTTTTGTGGAAAATTGCTAGACACCCTGAGAAACCAGAGAAAGTTAGAAATGGATTTTAATCGGTTATTTTATAACTCTTATTATAAGCGACCCCTGTGGAGGGTCTTTGCTCGTCGGTGAAAATCCCTCGGGGCGGTGGCGGCAACAGGGGAGCGGTGCCAGGCGTTATCGCGGCGGAATGCCGCATCGGCGCGGCATCGCGATGGCATCGGTTATGACAAGCGAGATGCCTTCTTTCGATGCCGATTCCCGATTAGCCAGGCTCCGTCGCTGAAAACAGTGGCGTAAATTACCGGTAATTAGGGAGCCGGGCGGCTGGATCTGCAATGCATACTAATTCCCTCACACACCACCGCCGCCGCCGGACGGGGGGCGCGCGGGGAAAACTGCAGCACCGCACCC
>NW_017547295.1:2645402-2669727 GCF_001854935.1 Bemisia tabaci
GGGGGGGGGGGGGGGGGGGGGGCTCGAGCACGCAGTATTCATTTCAATCAAAAAGATGACAGGTGAAACAGCAACAGCTCCTGCATGTCGTGCATCCGTTTTCGTCCGAGGTGCGAGCGGGGAGGTTAATTGCCGCCATGCGCGCACGCCGCACCCCACCGCGTCGTCGTGGAGGCCTCACGCGCGTTCGTTCTGCTGACGCGACGTCCGCAGGAAAAACGCCGTAACTCCGTCTAAGATTTTCTTATTCTTCCGGACAGTATGTACACTGGATAAAAAAAAACACATTGGATCTAGAGTCCAGGCTCTTGAAAACATTGACCAGAAAAAGGACTCTTGATTCAGTCAGATTTAAGCTTCAATCGAAAGGAAATCCACTCAAATTAAGAGGCTTGATTCTTGATTTAAGCTTAAATCTGATTGAATCAAGAGTATTTTTTCTTGTCGATGTTTTTAAAAGTCTGGACTCTAGATCCAATGTGGTTTTTTTTTTTCCAGTGTACTTTATAGCGATAAAATCGCCGGAAAATCTCTTGGATCCGGAGTCCTGACTCTTGAAATGTTTGACAAGAGAATATACTCTTGATTCAACCGGATTTTTGCTTGAATCGAAGCCAAACCACTTAATTTAAGCGGATTTCCTTCTAATTCGAGCTAAACTTGATCGAATTAAGAGTATTTGTTCTTGTCAAACTTTTCAAGGTTCTGAACGCTTGAAAGAACCTTAGACATTTTTTTCCCCTGAGGTGAAAATCGTGCGAAGGTTAGTGCAACATTTAAAATAAGTCGTTCTTTTTGAAAAGAAAAATACTCTTGATTCGATCGGATTTTTGCTTGAATCGAGAATCAAGCCTCTAAAACTAGTAAACGTAAGTTCTTGAAAATTTGCTTCATTTGTCTTCATTTTTTACCGGAATATTCCCAATAAATTTTAAGCTATAAATTTGACTTGTTTTCTTTGAAAACATACAACAAGAGTGGAAATTTTGAGACACCGCAATGCAGATACGTGGTTTCGCACTCTAGCCATCTTTATAGACCCTGTTGAGTCTTGGAAGCCAGTCGACCGGACGGCTGGAGAGAGGAGTTTTTCCTGGACGGGATTTTCCACGTGTGAAATTAAAGGGGCCGCGGAATGGATAATCAATGGCGGGTTGGGGCCGGGGGGTCGGGTGGGGCGCGGGGTCCTGCCGGGGCCGATGATGGCGATGGGTATGGGTAGTAGCAGGTGGCGCGATACGAAGGCGAAGGCAGCAAGACGGAACGGCGCCCATAACAATAACACTAAAGAAACAACGGAAAAGCGAAGGGGGTGCCGCTCCAATAAAACGCCGGGCCGTTCCCGGGGAGTCTAGTCGACTCTGGGTCCTGGATTCCGGGCGCTTCTCGTTAAAGTCCGATTCAGAGCCGAATTTAATCGAAAGGCCCGATTGTTGCCAGCTCCGCTGTCTCCATGCCGAATACTTCGAATCAGCTCGGGACACAACGTCGGAGACCAGGTTCGACATTTTTCAAGGAAAGACAGAAAAAGTTGATGACGTAGACAACGTGCTTTAAAAATCAGCATGAAGCTGAAAATCTCAATACGGGGGGAAAAAGCTTACATGAGCACAATTTTTCCTCATAGAGATGTGCTGTTTGGTGCAACACTAGTTTTGACCATTCAGGAAGGCAACTGCAGACGCGTTTCGGGTCTGATTGGACCCATCATTAAGAAAAGTAAAATCTTGACATTCCATGTGAAATATTCATGAATTTTCAGAAAAATATGAAAGATATTGAAACATTTTGCGAAATGAAGCGCAAAATCAAAGGAACGGCAAATGGTTTTTGCTTTTTGGTGTTTTTAGCGCGTGTTGCATACCGAGCCCCTGAAAGTATGTTTCATTTTTTTCATAGCTTTGTGAAATTTCATGAAATATCTCACTAGACAATTTCCAATGTGTCATGTTTCATCTCATCTACCGGACCGGAGACCAAATGAACCACAAAATAAGGAACACATTTCAGCATTCTGATTCACGTTTCCTCTTCAAAATTTCACGGAGGACGCATTTCGCGCACCGATAATTACTGAAGTAATCTGCAAATCAAGATATCAAGATTTCCATGCATCACTGATCACAAAAAATGTGTATTTCCTGCTCGTAAGAAAAACAAGAGTTTACACGAATCGTATCGCGCATTAATAGGGTTTTGGCAGGCTTCTCAGTCGAGTAGAGAAAGCCGTTATTGCTCTCTCCGAGATGAATATATTTCATCCTCTTCTCGATGTAGCAAATTCATGTAACAACCATACTTCTGCTAATTAATCTATCATTGCAAAATGCTTTTATTTGAAGTTTAACAAATAATTTTACAGTTTTTAGTTACTTGAATTTCGAGACTCGGTCTTTCGGCGCGAAGTGCGGTAAACCACGATGCCGCGAGAATACTGATACCGGTGGCAAGGCGTGAATAATCGATTATCGATGTTTCCTCATTCGAAGCCATGGTAAAGAATCGATTATTTAGGTGTCCGCCACGAACACCCTGTTTATCGATCCTTTTTCATAGGTTTAAATGGCAGATCAATCGATATATCGCAAAGCAAGCCACGCCACTGACGGATACCCGCATTAGAATCGCACTCGTGGGATGCCCGGAGCGAGCGTGCATCGAATTCTGGGCTCGCTCGGCAATAGCATACCGTGCTAAGGATGAACGACGTATGCACCCTTAGACGTTGCCACATTCCCTTCAATAAAGAACTAATTTAGTGGGAAAGTTGTGAATATTTTTTTCCAAATTTTTTAAACAGTAACATTTGCAATGAAATCTAAAATGTCTGAAAATTTCCAGGGAAAATACGCGTATCAAGCCCCGAAAGAAATAATTTGTCGGGGGAAATTTGTGCAGCATTCGAGTGTTGATGCGGGGTTTTTTCCTGAGGACGGCAGAATAGCATCTTAAGTCGGAGGAAGCACATTTCTGGGCTGCGGAAAATACGTATGCCAACCGTGAAAAATCGCAAGAATGCCATTAAGTATTCGAGCCCGGGCTTTTGACTGCTGGGAGCCCATCAAAAGAAATTCTGCGCCAGGCGAAAGCACGTGAAGGAAAGCGGAATCGGAGTTCGGGGTTCATTCCCGGCCCCATTAACGTTACATAAACCCGAGCCCCCCAGCCCCCCTCTTCTCCCTCATCCACCCTTAACCCATCAACCACCCTCCCCCCACCCCGGTGACCCTCCGCTCAACCCGGGAGCTTTTCCCCGGAGTGCTACAACTTACTTTTCCTCTTCTGTGCCCTCGTCCGTTCCGGAGTGTGTGTTCCCGGCGCGGATAGGACGAATTACCTTACCAAACTTCGCGAAACTACCCCTATATAAGTGACCGTCGTCCGTCGAGACAATGAATAAAAGCTTTAAGTGGTATAAACCTCCCCCCACCCCCATAGTGTTGTGTCTGCGGCTCGTTTTATGCCACCCCTTTGCACCGGTGGCGACTAGGGTCTAGCTTTCGAATCAAGTGCAATGTTTCAAAATCCTCCATTTTTACGTTTTAAGAAAACCAAACAAAGTATTTCTGTGAATTTAACGAGTGAGGATCATGTTAAGAAAAACTGCCAGTTAGTTTTCTTTTTTTTTAAAAAAAAATTGAGCGGAAAGTTTCTACGTCTCGATCGCGCATACGCATTTTCTCCCACTTTGGCCATCATATTGCAACCTTTGAAATATCCCACCTCGATGTCCGAAGTGCGAAACCGCGTATCTCCATTGCGATATCTCAAAATGTCTGCTCCTATCTGATTTTTTTGCCGAGAAACGAGCCAACTACACTACTATGAAGCTTGATTTTTCTACAAAATATTCCCTTATCCAAGAAGAAAAATTAGGGATGCTTTCAAGAAGTCTTTCCTAAGATGAAATGAGGTATGACATGCAGGATGTCTGCAACGTCGAAAACGGAGATACCTGGCTCCACACTTTGGTCATCGATCTGAACTAATTGAACGTATTTCTATCAAACGGAACTATATGTGCATTAAGACATGAGCCCTGGTACCCACAAGAGTATATGCATAACAGGGCTCACGTCATAATGCACATAGTTCCGTTTGACAGAAATGCGTCCAATTAAGATCCCATCTATCTGTTAATCGAAACTTGTCGAATACAGGATTTTTTTTTAAAAAAAAATAATAATTGAAGAAATTGAAGGAACTAGGTGGACTTCTTTCGAATTGTTTGTTTTGGTGAAATATTATTCGAAAGCTCCCCAGGTCGAAATGACTAAATCGGTGCATTGGCTGGTCGGTCGAGGCTCATTGGATATTCTGGGCACTCGTCGGAGAAGGAGGAGGCCCTTTCTACTCTCCAGCTCATCTGACGCGGGGGCATTTCTCAATTTCCACTGAGCCCTGATCTCCGCATGAGCGAATGCGTTCCAGGGCTCATGTGGGGATAGAGATACGCCCTTGCACGAGAGGAGCGGCGGCTTGTTGGTTGCGAGGACCGTCTTGTACAGGCGGGCGGCTTCCAGTTCCAGCTCGGTGCCGTACTCCCGTCGTGGAGTCGGCCGAGTCGGTTGTCGGTTGTGGCCGAGCCGGAGTTGTGGCCTCATCCGGCCGGATCCCAAGATGAGTGATGGTTATCAAGCATGAAACAGACTCGGGATAACCGTATACGATACCGGATCGCAATTGTCTTAACCTGAGTGTATCGACCTTTGACTGCCGTCACTACGCCTCCAACACTGCCGTGCTATGGAAAAACGCCGTATGAACATTCAAGAGTTGCCAAATTACCTCGGATAAAACGTGTATTTTCGGCGAAATTTATGTATATTTCTCCCTAAAATTTCCAGACATTTTAGTTTAAATTGCGAACAAAATAGTCTGAAAAATTGGAAGAAAAATATATACAATTTACCCAATAAAATGGTATTTCATCAGAGGAAATTTGGCGACGCCTGGAGGCTCATATGGCATTTTTCCCTAGCACGGCAGAACGGTCCAACCCCGGCCTCCTCCTCCCCCCTCCCCCATGCACACGTTAGTGCTCGGTCGTCAATAGACCCAGTTCTACAATGACTGAATTAGAGTCCCTGTACCCTGAGAGTTGAGACATGAGGAATCCATGCCTGATTGGTTCCTGTATTATACGAGTAGGCCTCTATGGACTGATTTAGTGAACATCATTCGATGTAATATCGGATTCGGTTGTTCAAACCGAAACAAATACATTACCATACAAAGTAAGTGTAATTTAAAGGGGGAAAAATTTAAGTAGGAGTTTCATTCGAAAATCAAGGAGCCTGAAAAGTGTTGCAGTTCGGGAAAAGCAAAATGAGTCTGGGAACTTAAATATGAAGAAATTATGGCAACCCTGTAATGATAATTACACACAAAAATTATAAGTTCAACACGCATTTCATGCTGTATGACAATAGCTTTACCGTGCTGAATGAAACGATCGAGAGCACGTTAGTTACACCTTATAGCGTCTGCAGTGGCATGGCGTGCTTTGCGATATATATCGATTGATCTCCCATTTAAAACTATGGAAAAAAATCGTCAAACAGGGTGTTCGCAACGAACGCCTTACTAATCGATACTTTCTTCTTATAGCTTCAAATGGGAGAATATCGATAATGGATCATTCACGCCTCGCCACTGAGCGTCTGTAAATTATCATTTGCAATGGACCACTAGATAAGGTACGAATTTCAGCATTCTGATACATGTTTCTTAACCAAAATTTTACGTAAAACACGATGCTCACAACGAAAATTACCGAAATTAACTCCTTACGAAGATATTTAATGATTCTTAATGCGTGAATTCAAACCACCCGCTCATGAAAACTCAATGCTCTGCGTGATTCACATCGCGCGTTAAACGTTATCATGACAGTCTCTGCGATATAAAAATCTGGCAACCTCAATCTTGACGGTTTGGCTCAGTTATAGCAAATTGCTAATAGTTTGAACAACACATGATGGGAAATGAACATTGCTCGATTGAGAAGCTTGCTGAAACCGTTGTAAGTGGGCGATTTGACTCACGTAGAGTTTTGAGTTTCATGTGAGCGGGCAGTTCAAATTCCTCGTAACCAATGTGAAATAAAAACGTTAATATCTTCGTTAGGAGTTGGTTTCCGTAATTTTCGTTGTGTGAATCGTTTTCTACGTGAAATTCTGGTTAAGAAACATGTATCAGATCGCTTAAATTCGTACCTTGTCTAGTGGTCCATTCAAGGCTCATCACATGTTTATGCCTTTACTTTTCACCGATTTTCATTTTAGTGCGGCAACAGTGCGCCCTTGGCTTGAGCCTTTATCCTGCGGAGATGCAGCGGAGCTTTTCAGCGATGGCTAATTTACCCTCGTGCACTTACGATGCCTTTTTTTTATCTAGTCATGCCCCCCTCCCCATCATCCCCTTCTCGTCCGCCCTCATCTCCGCTCTCCGGGGGACGACCGTGTGTATGTCGTCACTCCTTTGTCGTAACCGCGTATTTAGATTTCCACATGAGCCCCGAAAAGCATGGATTTATATTCAAAACAAGGCTCACGTGGAAATCGAGGTACGCTTTTAAGTGGGAGGGGCGCTCGTGTGTTCTGTCACTCCCGTTTCCAACCAAACCCGCGCCGGGGTTTATCGAGTTCCATTGGCGAATGCTCGCGAGGAGAGCGTTTCACGAAAGGGTTCGACAAAACGTCGCTCCCCTGAGGGGAGCGTAAGGTCCTATCTCGATTTCTGGATGAGCCCCAGAAAGCATGTACTTATATGTGGAACAGAGCTCACATAGAAAATGAAATACGCCCTTACGTCAGAAGAGCGACGAAAATTCGAGCGGGTAGCAGTGGCGGAGCGTGAATGATCGATCCTCGAATTTGGCCCCCGTTCGAAGCTATGGTAAAGAATCGAATATTAAAGTGTTCGTTGCAATCACCCTGTCTTTCGATCCTTTTCCATTGGTTTAAATGGCAGATCAATCGATGTATCGCAAAGCACGCGGGACGAAAATTGAAGAGGAAATGAGGAGGAGCGGAGTCTTTGAAGATTTTACTCCGGGATCTCGGAAAATGCATACGCGAATTTTCGTGTCGGGCGCGCTCAAAGTCGACGCAAGTGGGAAAGGGCTCCGGGGATGCTCGGAAAGCTGATTCGGATTGATGTCCTTGATCTCTGACCTACCCTCCTCTTTATGGGGTGCGCTGTTGCCTTGGTGGTGTTTATTCAGAGACAAGTCGGGACAGGGGGAGGGGGCCTAAAGAAATCCGGATTCCCCCGATCTAATCCAATGAACGTCCAATGAAAAGGACATTTTGAGGTTAATCTAAGTAGTTATCATTTCCGAGACTTTTTGGTCTCGCCCTCAAAAATGTGTGGTTACACCACTGAATCGGATACCATTCGCATCAATGCGTGTCTCCGACACTGTAAAGACAAGTTACGGGCTGTATAAACATACCGTTCATTCCGGGCTCAGAGTCCGAAACTTCCGGGTGCTGGAGCCGTAGCTTCGATTTCTCCGGGTGCTATGCCCGGAACTTTCGGCCTCTGAGCTCGGAACGCGGACGAAATGTCTTTATAGCCCATAAGTACGGCTTCCGCACGCGAATGATTCACGTAGGTCTGCCTTGCCGTTTTTGACCTGTGGTCGTAGTCGAATTTGAGATTCATGGAATTGAGAAGACTTTGTTTTTATTCACAATACTTGCAAAAATTGTGAATTCGTTCACCGAAATGGTATCACCCATAAACTCTTTCAGTTTCCATCACGATAAAATTCTAAATTTTATTAGTGCTATTCTCCCTCATTGCACAATATTGCTGTGTGGATTTTGAGCCTGGAAACCACGGCTACTGTCCCATTGTTCACTCGCCCAATTACTCGTATCGATTTTATCAATTGTGATTCCCGCAACGGGACGGGGACGGCGGAGTGGCCGGCGATAACGGTAGCTCGGGGTCGTCAGTGTGCCGTGCGCTAACGTCATAAATCTGACGTTATAAAACATCCGAGTCGTAATTTAATGACGTTAGCCCGAGATGAAGACTGAACAAGATTCTAACTGCTCTCGATCCGCGGGCCGGCGCTATGCGCTCTCCAGTGGCGTGGCGTGAATTGCGATGTATCGATTGTTATGCCATTTAAACCTATGATGAAGAATCGATTATTGAGGTGTTCGCTGCGAGCACCCTGTTTATCGATCCTTTTCCACAGGTTTAAATGGCGTAACAATCGATGCATCGCAATTCGAGCCACGCCACTGGCGCTCTCGTGTTAAATGCACCCGTAGCTAACGCTGCTTGTGCTGTGTGCACTCTAGTGCGAGCGCACGAGTGTGTTAGTGAAACAAAGCGACCCGGCTCAAAGTAACCTCTCGACCGTGTTCCTTGCAGCTCTCGCGCATTCGTTGAGATGTGCCCATGCATGGCCCGTGGCTCTCACTTAGAAGCCCTGTTATGTGCAACTCGAGGGTGGTGGAAAGCCAGCTTAAACCCCTGTTTCGAGTCAATTCTAGCTGCTCATCTTAAGCTAATTTCTCGAAGCCTCATTGGCGCAGCTCCGGTAGTGTGGACCAGCGGGCGGAATTTTGAAATTGATAGACAAAGCTATAGACAAAGGAGACATACTGATTTTGAGTATGGAGCGATCCTATTGGTTAATGTGGGTGGTTTTTATAGAGTAAGAGGGTAAATGATGGACTCGTGAAGGACCTCTCGTGGGTCGCCGTTAGTTAGTCTATTATCTACCTTCTTTGACCATTGCAACCACCTACTTCCACCAATATAGGATCCCTCCATATCCTTTTTTTCGTCTTTATCTGTAGCTTTGTCGATCAATTTCAACAATCAGTCAGCTGCATGCCCCTAGAATTTGATGCAGTTCGATCTGCTCTTTGAGGGGTCCTGACGCAAGCTTTAAGTAGATTTTCAAATTTCAAAGATTATGACTTTTAGAGGGTAACTTCGGAGGCTCCACAGAAAAAAAGCGTTCGGGTTATCCCCCAAAATTGTGATGATACTATCCCAATTTGTTGGATGATACGGGCATTTTCAATCAATTTTCAATCGCCGACAATGGGCCTGTTGCAAACTTTAGCTAGGGCATAAAGAAGTGTAGATTCTTATAGAAAATGTCTCAAAACTTACGATCAGCGCATTGGAAAAGTCTGAAATACACTCCCAACTTTACAATTTGCGTGAGAAATACACGTCTAAGCTTCCCGCTTCAAAACGATACCACGGTGCCGGTAAAAATTTTATAAGAGGAGTCGTAACAGCCAACCCCTATACACTCTAAAAGACTCTTCTTTTTGCTTTAGCTGAAGTTCGCAACAGGCCCACTCAGCCAGGTCGGGTCGAGCCGACCACACCACAAAGTTCGACGAAACCGGTTGCAGGCGGCGGCGACGGTTCCGAACGGCAACAAAGCCGCCTCCTCGAATCACCGTCCGGGGAAAAGTGCTTTCGGGGGGAACCGATAATTTTTGCCCGTTCACGTCCATCTGTGATTGTGAGTGTCTCCGCACTGTCATTTGCGTGATGGACCGGGGCCGGGGCTCGGGGCCCATTAGCTATAATGCAGCGCGGCGTTTAGCCCTCCAATTTTGAGGTTAGGACGACAACCAACTTCCTGTCTTCGGCGACGCCCCCCGCAACCACTCCGAGGGTATTCAAATGGCAGCGTCCCTTCTTCTCCAACTTCCTCCACCTTCCTCCACCTTCCTCCACCTTCCTCCACTTCCTCCACCTTCCTCCACTTCCTCCACCTCCTCCACCTCCTTCCATCGACCCATGACCGGGGTTCTCGAGGCTGTTGGTTAAACGCTCGCCGAGAGATTACACGCCAGAGCAGCCGACCCGCACCGCGTACCCTCTCTATTTTTTCAAATTAAATCTTTCTAAAATCTCGGAGCAATCGGATCCGCTTCGTAATCTAAATTAGTTGATGGAAGCTCTGCTCGCCGCGCCGCGCCGGCTGCCCCCTCAAATTATTCGATTTCGGTTCACTTGTGTTTCACTTTCCTCCCCCCGCCCCCCCTCACCGGCCGGAAAATGGAAATGGATCGTCATCTTTGTCGCTGGTTTCGGCTATGCGACGTTGCCGGTTTTGATGTTGTTCTCGTGCGTGTCGCTGATGAAACGGCCAGTTTTGGCAACGTCGCAGTGTGTTCTACGGCTTGTCTAAATATTTAGTTCCCCTCCTCCCGACGGCGAATTTGTCTTATCAACTGTGAAATAATTCTGCGGTTCGGAGTTATCCGCCGCGATGGAACAGTGATGCTGGATGATCTTTGCCCGTTCCGGGAAAGGCAGAAAAAAGTATCGCGGGGAGGGGTGGGGGCGGGGGAGGAGAGGGTAGGGAAAAAACGGTCGGCTTGAGTTGCCTCGGCTCTCCGCTTCGTGGCCCCCATCGCATCGGAACGGAATTCATTAAGGAACTCTCCGCGTTTTATTTATTTAGTTCGCCTGCCGAAGAAATGAATCTAATATTTTAATAAACGCAGCGCCGGTTGTATCTCTCTCGGCCGGAGCCAGGAAAACGAATCTAATTTTTTAATAAACGGATGCGCTGCGGGCTCCGGTAGTTGGAGACTCGGTGATTTCTGAAGTCGGCGAGAGGTGGATCCGGCCGTCTCGAGTACGGCCATCGCCCCACAGGTTTTTGGCGCCAAAAATTCCAGTTTCAAAGTTTCTCCCGCCCTCTACACTTCTTCCTTTTTACCGGCAGTGCGGGAGAGGGCGATCCCTTGGTTTACCCCACATCTAGACTCGCGAATGCCTCTTAAAAAGACAGTAAACCCGCAAAAATTCCTAGTTCCGCCCATTGTACCTATCTATCATACTGTGTTTATTATCATGCTTTAGGTATAACGGGTCAGTTACTCTAATCATAGGTTTGCGTTATGATAATTGGACCACATTTTGCAATAAGGGACCACTATTTCTGGCTCATGTTGGAAAGAGCATATGAGCCGCTGGTTTTCCTATGCAGGAAAGTGCTTTTAGGGAAGAGCTGGAGATAGTGGTTCCTTATTGCAAAGTGTAATCTAATTTAAACGTACAGAGTATCAACTATTAATACGATTTGTCCAAATGTCTAATTTCTACGTCCAATATTAACAGAGATATGACTCATTGAAAAACGCAGCGTATGATATAATCCACCGCGGTAGTGCATCCTGTGATTTCTTCATTCGTGTACTACTAGGATGAGTAACCACATTCAAATGTTCACGCGTATCGCATAGTACTGATGGATGAAATCAAAGTGGAAGAAATCATGATATGCACCATCGGAATGGATGACGCAATACATCGTGTGCTGCGATAAGCGATATCTCCGCCAATACTGGGCGCTAACTAAGTCCGAACAAATCCCATCTGTAAGCTGTAACCACCAAAACACGATTCTGTAACCAGCGTAACTTACCCACTAAGTTCCACAATGCATATTTTTACTAAGAGGCGTCCTCAAGGTGAAGACTTCAAGCGCGGGTGCAAAGTTAATCTCCGGACTAAGAAACTCATCCTATAATACTTAAATGAGTGAAAAGTATCGAAGTCTTTTTGTTATGAGACTGTCTCTTCGACTACGATGAGTTTCTGCGTTCAGGCCGAAGAATGGCATTGATGTGGATGGGCGAATTTTTCCAGTCGATGAAGCCCCAGTGCTCTTGGCTTGGGGCCGTCAACCCTGAAGGGCAGGAGAGGGGGGGGGAGTTGAGACCAGGCCCATTACGCAGATCTAACCACCGTCTGTCCTTGGCCGTGGTCGGTCGTGCTTCGCGGCTTGATGGGTCTTCCTTCAGCTGTTCAGTGTCTCTGCTGCACTTCATACGCACCACTAGCCAAACTTATTCTCCTTAGAGGAAAAGAAAAAAAAAATATCGTTAGTTTTTAAGGAATATTCAGGGTTGCCACAGTCAGGGAAAAACCCGCGAAATGTCAGGGAAAATGAAGAAATTGTCAGGGAAAAATTATCAAGACACTTTTATTTTCTTTTGAGAATGAGTTCGACATTTCGAATGACAAATTTTGCCTGAAAACTATTCCTAATTATGTATTTTTACCATCTGGCGTATCTTCGATTGTCAGGGAATTTCACCGAAATGTGTCAGGGAAATGTCAGGAAATTTCATTTTCGAAATTCTGTGGCAACCCTGAATAATGGCCCTCCTCGGTGAAAGAGAGCCGCAGTTTCCAATAATTTTAAGATGTTCCGTGACAAAATCAGCATTCATCCTCTGCTACGTGCAGCGTCCTGACAGTGAGAAAAAGAAACCGACATTTTGGGTTAAAGTACGCAGTCTAAGAGTCGGAAACACACCAAAATAGGTCATTTTTTCGAGTAAAATTGACTTCTCCGGAAAATTGGAGGGTGGGAAAAAACGGAGGTTATATCCTCGGATCCAGCGCCTCAAAATTCTGGAGGATCATCTTATCTCAACCGGGAGACTTTTTTTGTCGAGCAGTGTTTCCGGCTGACGATTTCTTAGCTGGAAAACGCAAATGTCGACTTGATGAATGAGCTAAATAACTGATTTTTTGTGATTTTTTTCTCTGTTGCAGTGGTTGGAGGAGTCGTTCACGCGGTTCGAGCAGGGGATCAACTGGCGGGCGTACACGGTGTGCGACGTGGCGCACAACAACGTCAACAACTGGTTGTGGACGCCGTTCGTGGAGCGCGGGAACGCGAATCGCATCTACATCGAGATCAAATTCACCATCCGGGAGTGCGATCTCTTCCCCGGCAACGCGTTGTCCTGCAAGGAGACCTTCTCGCTCCTCTACTACGAGTTCGATGTCGCCAACAAGGACCCGCCACCCTGGGAGCCCGATAGCTACAAACTAATCGGTCAGTATCAAGTCTTTGGATGCACTTGATAAGGGTGCAAGGAGAAAAGTTCGGTTCAGTTTGAAAACCGAAGTTTTCCGGTTCCGCTCTTCTGGTAACCGAAGTTTTCGATCATAAGAATCCAACTTTGATCCGGCCAACCGGTTCTCATGCGAAAAATCCGGTTATCTGACCCTAAAAAGTTCGGTGTTCAATAAAAAACGAATATCAGTACTCGGTAGTTGTAACCGAAATTTTTTCCAGTGAAGAGCAAATAATTGGAGGAGTATAGACTGTGGGAAGTCTGGGGGTCCATTTCTGGCTAGCCAGGCATGAACATTTGCTCTAAAAATGGTCTGATTTTGCAATAAGGAATTACAACTTCTGACTCAAAGATAAGAGCACCTACCTTCATAGGGGATCCAACGAAAGATATATATGCCGTCTCTAAAATAAGCCAGAACTTTTATTCCCTAATTGCAAAATGTAGTCCAAATCATGCTCAGCATATGTTGATATCAAGACTGAAGCACAATAGATGCTCTCATCGCACGCATGTATACAACTATTCATGTCTTTGTAGCATAAATGAAGAATGAAAAGCGTTTTGTCGTTTTGGATCCTCGCGGTGAGGCCTACTGTTGCCGTTGGCGCTGTGGATGCGGGTGAAGAAGTGAGTGCACGAAGAGTCAAAACGCCTTCACTCCCGTGTAGATGCAACACGGTCATCCATGGAGCGCGAATAGTTGCATCCAGGCGTTGTGATGAAATTCGTCCAGTGCTCATTCCATCCGCACCAACCAATGGCACTTACCTTGCGATTTTTATGTATTCTGTAGGTAATTTGTCAGTCACTGATTTAACTGTGATCTGATCCTGATAAATTGATTTTTGATTTTTGTTTCAGGTCGGATTGCTGCTGGGGAAGGTCGCTTCAAAATTAACACAGACGTGACCATCAACACCGAAGTCAAGTCGATCCCAGTTACCAAGAAAGGTGTATTTTTCGCCTTCAGGGACCAAGGGGCTTGCATCTCCCTACTAGCAATCAAGGTAAAGCCACATCCACTGTTTTCCCATTTATTTCATACGTTCAGTATCAGTTCCATAAAAAAAGAGCGAAAATTATTCTTCAAAACTCATTTTACAGTAAACAATTCTTACCGAGTACGAAAAATTAGCCTTCTCTCTTCTTCGTCACAAGCTAAATATCATTGCACGAACAGCTATGTTTTCACACTTGTAATATCCCGGTATCGTACCGCAAAAATCGTCTTGAAGTCAAAGTTAGGATTTTGAATTGCTTCATTCAGACACAGCCTCTCAGATGGTTCTCAAAGCAGAGGCTACCTGCCTTTCTGCTTCAGGAACATTCCCTTTCCAACACAATCGATATCGAAGTGCAACACTAACCTTTTCCTTCCATCAATCTTCTTTGCTTTTATGCTGCCATGCTAAGGGAGAACGCCGTATAAACATTCGAGAGTTGCCAAGTTTCCTTCGATAAAATTTTTATTTTTAGGAAAGTTTTGAACATTTTCCCTCGAAATTTCCAGGGATTTTCGGTGAAATTGTGAACAAAATAATCCTAAAAATTGAAAAGAAATATTCATAAGTTTACCAGGAAATTCGTGTTTTACCGAAGGACATTTGGCAACACCTGAAGGTTCATACGCCGTTTATCCTCAGCACGGCAGCATGAGGTCGTCTAAAGTGTTTTCTCCTATTTTGGAGGCTATCGATACGGTATTCGATCAATATGTTCCCTCTGTGCCCGGAACGGTGATTCTAATCTGGGCTTTGGATGTGTTTCAGATCTACTATATCATGTGTCCGGAGGTGACGATCAACTTCGCGCATTTCAACGCGACGCCGACGGGGCGAGAAGTGACGCTGATCGAGCAATCCACCGGTCGCTGCGTGGACAACGCCGAAGTGGTGGATGGGAGCCCGACCTACCTGTGCAAAGGCGACGGGAAGTGGTACCTCCCCACCGGTGGCTGTAAGTGCAAGCCTGGCTTCGAACCCGACCACGCCAAACAGACCTGCAACGGTAAGTCTCATCCAAATCCATTTTAATTTCCATCGGTAAGCTCCATCATATTCCAAAATGATACGTGAAGATAGCGGAAGTGCGGAGCTACGAATCTCCATTTTGGTGTTTTAAAATTTCCGCTCCTAGTAGCTTATTTTTCGAAGAAAAATAAACTACTAGGAGCGGTACCGCACACGGAGTGTCACGGTACCACGTTAAAGCGGAAAGTCAAAGCGCCATCGCTCGATGAGCAAACTCAACTGGGATCGGTGGTTCAACCCGAAAAGGAACTTGACTGGGAGGAAATTCCGAGTGGAGTTATGCTGGAGCAAGTTCATGTTGATGGTTAGTCGTGGTCGGAAAATACATTTTCCCGCGGCGACATTATCCAGGGTAGCCGCGCGTGAAGATTGGAAACGCCAAGACAGACATCATTACGAATAATTATCCGGGGAGATCAAACTCCTCCAAGTCACTCCGTTGCCAATTTCCCGTCCCTTCCCGACTTTTCTCGTCGAGTAGGCGTCAGAGGGGGCAGAGTGACAGTTCTCCAACAGTCGCTGAAAACCTTGAAAAATTAGTTATTTTACCCGACTTAATCCTAAAACGTCGGGAAATTTTGCTGCAGAACCTTGAAATTATTCCCTCAGGCCGAAAAATGTCATCGTCTTCCGTTCCGTAGACTTTACGCAAAACAATTTTGCGAGGAGCATATTTTCATAAGTATGAATGGACTGCATTTTGCAATTTGAAACTACAAATTCTGTCTCCTCTCGAAAAGCACTTATGTGCAAAGGGAAACTAATGGCACATGCGATGTTTTTAAACCGAGCTAGAATTTATAGTTCCAAATTGCAAAATATAGTCCAAATAAGACTCACTCTCTTGTAAAAATAAGGAGCTACTATTTCAGAGCTCAGCCATAGAATCACCTATCTGCACACGGAATCTTCAAGCACCCCTGATGCCTCTAAAATGAGCCAAGATTCGTAGTTCCTCGTCGCAAAATGTGGTTCAATTCGTCGTTGCTCGGACGAAGGAACATAACTCCGTTCCAAGGCTGCAAAATTGGCTCAAGCAATTCGAAATTTTATAAGAATATGATGGTGCAATTTTTTTCAAAATGTTGCCAATTTTTGCGAAAAAATAGTGAAATTCCCAGTTGAAAATGCCTGCGAATCTCCTCATAAAAAAAGCAATTCGCGAGGGCAAATTCGGCAACATTGAAATGTAGTTACGTTCTTTGGCGAGGAAAACGACGAATTGAACGTATTTCTATCAAACGGTCCTACATGCATTATGACGTGAGCCCTGTTATGCGTGTATTCTTATGGGTCTCAGGGCTCATGTCTTAATGCACATAGTTCCGTTTGATAGAAATACGTCCAATTGGCGATAGATGGCGCGCCCGAGTCGGCATCAGGGGCGCGAGGCGAAAGACAAAGACAGCCAAGACGGGCGTGTTTATTTTTACAAGCTCAACAAGAAGCAATCACCGAGTCAATTAGGACGGGATGTTCCAGGGTTGCACAGAGCGGGAAAAAAGACGCCGGAGCAAGGAAAACAATGATCGCGCCTCAGTCGCTCAGTGTCAACAGGGAACGAGACGACGAGATAACGGCCGGGGGTGCGGGAGGCCCTCATCAAAGGGGGAAGCGGGAAGATGGATGAGTTTCATTAGTGCGAGAATCTGCGGCCCCGACCCCGATGGGGGGGGGGGGGGGAGGGCACGTGGGGGTGGCGTTATTGGGGGCCGAGCGCGAATCGCCCCCAGGATCCAGCCGGCCCGGAGCCCCACTCGGTGATCGATTATTTGCCCCGGTGTCGATGAAGTCATCCGATGCTCCTCCCGGCGCCGGAAATCGGAATGAGTTAGTTTCCACTGACTCTCGTGCAGCTTAAGCCGGAAAACTCGGTGAAAAATCTCCTGCCGGTCGGCAAGCATAAGAGGACAACATTTTGCAATAAGGAACAACTATCTCTGGCTCTCCCATAAAAGCACACATATCGTAGGGAAACCAATGGCATGTATGTTGTTTCTAAAACGGACTAGAAATAGTGGTTCCTTATTGCAAAATGTAATCCAAGAAATCCTTGAACTAGGGGCGTTCGGAGGGTTATATTCAAGCAGAAGAAAACGGTACGAAATTAATCAATAAAGTAATTTTCCTGCTTTTCGCATTGGGACTACATTTTGCTATAAGGAACCATAAATCCAGACTCATTTTAGAAACAACGTATGTATCGTTTCCCCATGCAGATAGGTTCCTTTATGGATGAGCTAGATTTTGTAGCTCTCTATTGCAATATGTAGTCCACTCTGCAACAACAAGCCACTTTTGGCTCATTTCAGATCTTAATATGTGTGATTGGTTTCCTGATGGAGATAAGTGATTATATGGATGAGACAGAATTAGTCTATCATGTGCCATTATTTTCCATGTGCAGCTAGAGGATTCAACGAATGAGCCAAAAATGGTGGCATCTTATTGCAAAAAGAAGTCTTTCTGAAACGGGATTTTGGTTTTGAAGCAGGTTGTTAGTAAAAGTTCTCTTCCGTCAAATAATTAGTCAAACAATCTTATGCCAGAAAATTATTGTCATCACGAAGATTCAATTGCACATGAACGTGTCTTGCATGAGGTTAGCGCAACATTAAAAAAATCACTAATTTTCAAGCAAAAAATTTCCATCATCCTCGTAAACTATCAAGAAAAATCAGGAAGGAATATTTTTTTTGGCAAGGGTGTGAATGGAAAATGAATCAACGCATTTCTCACAAAAATTTCAGGAATTAAGGACTTCTTTTCAATTCTGGAGTGATGACTCAGAAACCTTAAAAAAGGAAGGTGAACTTACCAAATGATTATGGCCATTTCAATGATTAATGCCGTTGTCATCATCATCAGATCAAATTAAAATGTAAAATAGGGGTAAAAAAAACCAATCTACGGTGGTGTTGTGCATGCATCATGATATACAAGAATCCGAATGCAACTTAATCTTTGAGTGACTTTACTCAGAACAAACACGTTTTTTTTAAACGGAGTCATTAGTTATTCCTTTTTTTCCCCTTCCCGTGTTCCCATAATTCTTTCCACCACTCTTCCTTTTTTCCAAGAATATCAGAGGAAAATGTTGGAAATCTCGAAGAAACATTGGGGAATTTTCTAATTGTTTCTCGTAGCTGTTCAGGAATTCGCAAATGGGTGGCCCGAATCTCGGAGCATCGAAATGGCTTCCGAGGGTGCTCAAAAAGCGGAGCACTAACTTCGGTACTTTGACAGCTTAAGCTCTAAATTAAAGCTCAGGCTTTATTAGCGTACTCACGCACGTAAATTAACACGCGGAAGCTCGCTAAGCTCAAGGAAAAACGAAACCGCTGACTCAGGGCTCAAACGGAGGCATGAGCTTCAACCGGCTCCGGGTCACGCCGGAGGAGTTTTCACATCCATTCCCTTATTTCCCTTTCGCAACGAACCCGCTTTTCTCCTGCACGACACTTTATCACAGGACAAACAGGGTAACAGGGTTATCGCGCATGTGGAAATCTGGGAAAGCTTAACGAGAGAAGGGGTTTCAGGGTGGCTGTAAAAACCGAAAACAGAACAGATCAAACAGATCGACGCACGAGTCGTTTTGACAAGCGTGTCCAACACGCTTGTTCAGGAAGTATAACAAAGAACATCGGAAAACCCGGAAAATATCTGAAAATCTGATATCGCCAGGAAAATTCATCATGGTTCAGGAAATCTCGAGTGCATCAAGCATTTTTCAACTACATTTGGTTTGTAAAATCAAACAAGTGTCGATTTGACTACATTTTGCAATGAGGAACTACGATTTCTGACCCAGTTTCGAAACAACGTATATAACATTATTAGTTTCCCTACGCACATACGTGTCTTTTACGGATGAGCTAGAAAATGCAGTTTCTGAAATTGCAAAATGTAGTCCAATTTATTCGCGCAAAATATCAGGTAATTTCATTTCTCATACCACAGAATGTCAGGAAAATACCAGAAAAATCCACTATCAAATTAAAGTAGAAACCCTTTGAATTGAAAAACGATCTATGATCGAAGCTTCCGTGTAACTTTTCAACTTGTAAGCGTCTTTTCCTCAATTACGTCACCTGAATTCCTCGTTTTCATATCCCTTCAAGTTGAAGGGTCCCTCAGCACTGCATCTCTGAGCGAAAACGGAGTTGTACTCGCGCAAAATATCAGGTAATTTCATTTATCATACCAGAAAATGTCAGGAAAATACCAGAAAAATCCGCAATTAAATTTAAGTAGAAACCCTTCGAATTGAAAAACGACCTGTGATCGAAGCTTCCGTGTAACTTTTCAACTTGTAAGCGTTTTTTTCTCAATTACGTTAGAGTCCCTTTATACTGAGAGTCAAGACAACACCCCCTCATGGAGTCACAAACGGGAATAAAGATTACAGAAATTGAACGTTTTTTGTAATCTTTGATCGGCCCATTCTCAAATTCCTTTCTCCGTTCCTTCTCTCATTCCGTTTGTTCCTTGCCAAACCCGTAATTCCTTGGTCCATTCCAGAATATAATCTTTGCAATCGGTGAAAATGTAATCTTAATTCCCGTCTGTGACACAGTGAAGGCCTAAAATACGGGAACCAATCAGAAATGGATTCACATTGTCTTGACTCTCAGTATAAAGGGACTCTAAATTACGTCACCTGAATTCCTCGTTTTCATATCCCTTCAAGTTGAAGGGTCCCCCAGCCCTGGATCTCCGAGCGAAAACGGAGTTGTACAAGATGACGCCTCGTCCCTGCGGACTTGGCAACGCGATACTCGCGAGTTTTTTCGCGGGACCCTTCCGCCCTGGCGGGCTGTTTATTACTCGTCCCTCCCGCCAAGGCGAAGGGAGCGGGAGCCTGAGCCGGCGATCCCTGGATCCCTGACACGTTTAACTTTTTAACGGCGATAAATCAAGGCGGCCGCGGAAAAAATTACGATCGCCCTCGCGGCCCTTCGCCCCTGCGGCCCCGAACTTTCCTCGCCCCGCGATAAATCAAAGGCGGCAACTTTCGACTCGCGGACCGGCCGCTCGCGCCTTCCAGTCGACGGAATACCTAATGCGCTACTTCTAACTCCGTCACGGCGGGAGCCAGATAAGGTGTCCCGTACTTGCCTCGCTCGCTGCCCAGTTCTATAGGGCTGAAGAAAAACGCCGTATGAACATTCGAGGGTTGCCAAATTTCCTCCTATAAAATATTTATTTTCAAGGGAACTTATGAATATTTTACTTCGAAATTTTCGAGAACTTCGGGTGGAATTGCGACTAAAATGAACTGAAAAATTGGAAGAAAAATATTCATAAGTTTTTTCGAAAATTCGTGTTGTATCGAAAGAAATTTGGCAACGCTTAAAGGTTCATACGGCGTTTTTGCTTAGCACGGCAGAGTTCCGCTTAAAGCTAACACGGAGGAACCTTAGTTTCTCACTTCCCGCATTCTGTTAACTTTAACTTTAAGGGTAAATTAACCCCCAACGAATGGGGGTTAAGTTGATCGCTGGAGCATTTACCGCGATGGAGTTCACTCGGAGCACGTATTAAAACTTGTGCAAGCCAGTGCTGAGGTTGACCTGTTCTCCGATTGGAGTTGAATCAACTGCGTCGGGGGTTTATTACACGGTGACGAGTTCTTGAAAAGTCAGGGGAAACCGGGGATTTATAGAGAATTTTGCTGTGGACCTCCCAATTTATTTCTCTTGTCCAAACACAGATTTATCAATTTTAAGAGATTTTATGCTTAATTTTTCGCGATGAGAATATGATGAGAATTCATGCCAAAAAAAAAATTAATTGAAAAGTCAAGGGAAAGATCGGAAATTTTGGGCCGAAATTCTTGAAAAGTCTGGGGAATTAATATTCAAACCCCCGTTAAAAGTTCCTGAAAAGTCACGGAATTGTGAAATCTAAGGCAGTCTGTCATCCTCTATTAACTCTCTGACTTTCGCTTAGTCTGTGACGTTTATTAAAGTTCCTCTGCATCATAGATTTCTTCTTGGACCTTTAGATGATGTAAATGTTGAACCATATCACAGCTTAGAGGAGTTGATCATTAGTTGGCGCGAAGAACTCTCAAAAATTAACCTTTTGCGAACATTTCAAACTCAAAAGATAAATTTGGAACACGGGAATTTGAGAAAATCGCCTGTCAATTGCAAATTTTGGATTTTGATTTTGACACGATGTTCTTGAGAGTATCACAGAAAACATTCAGTCCTAAAAAGTGGCAATTTATCTTATTATCGACCAAAAATATGTTTTTTCGCTGCACCGAACAATTTGAATTTTCACCTTTAGGCAAGTTATGCGGGACTATATCACAATAACCATCCCTAAAAATTTGAAAGAGAAACAAGGAAGGAAACGTAGGGAAATCGGGCAGGGACTCCGTACCTTTTTGGATCCCTCGCGAAGTCGGAGGGATTCAGTTTTCGGCTCACGAGTTTCAAAACAGCCCGAAACATTAATTCCCGACCCCCAACCCTCCGTTTATTTCACTTTCAACTTTTTCGCGGAGTAATTTCCTATGTTTTCCGAGTTGACATTTCTTTGCGCTGCGAAACAGCGAGTTTGAAGCCTTGTTTCCTCTGTTAGAGTCTTGAGAGGAGTCTCATTCAACAGCGTGCAACCTTTGAAGTGGCCCACCACAGCGGAGCACCAATCAATTTTTAATCTCGCAGCAAAGGAGTCGGCATCTTGGACCCAAGCGATTTTCTTCTCTTGCGCGCTGCCAAGATCTGCCAGATAGTGCTGTAAAATCAGCGCCTTTTCTCATTTGAACCCATGTAAAGTTTCCACTTTTTATCGCATAACCTGGCAACGCGATGGCGGTGGTGCGGCGCGCGGCGCTGGGATATTTTCCACCCGTTCATAAGCTCGCTTCAGCGGAATCAGAAGTTGTTCCTTGTAGTCAAATTTATCTCACTAAACTAAAATCTTTTTTTGCTTATTCATTTCCCTCATTTTTCCGTAAGTTCTCCTCTTGTAGCTAAAGATAGGCTCTAAATCATAAGTAAAGGAAGAGATTTTTGTTTGCATCAACATGATATACAATCAGACATAATTTTAAAGGAAAAAGAAAGTAAGAAAAGAAATGTGAGTAACCGGAGGATATCGTCTAATTATCCTAGTATTTTGTTCGGTAATTGATTCTGCCAAAATAATAGTGGTCCTTAACTAACTGCCTTAACTAGTAACCTTTAACTAGAGAAGTTGACCCATTTTTCTTGTTAGCGTCTCAATGTCTTTTCTATCATTGTGTTTGACGCTCCTCCAAGCTGAATGTTTTTAAAATTCTAGTAACTTAACTTCAGGTTTAATTTTTTTTTCTCCATCTCGGAGAAACTTTTATTTCAAGAAAAACTTGCCTCATGTCAGTAACTCAATAAAAAATCACTTCTCGCTGAAAAACTATATTTCCTTTTGGTTGAATATGAAACCTGAATTGTGAGATTTTCAACCCAGTGAACTTCGATGCGTGGAAAATCAGTAAAGTGTTATCACCCACTTGGTAAAATCAGGAGAAAATCAAATACCTAAGCGCTTAAAAATAATATTCACAAAATAATCTGTACTAGTTTGGGGGAAGTATAGATCCGTTTTTGAACCTTAACCACCAAGTGACATTTGGTCGAAACTGAAGTGTTTTGATTATATTTTTATTTCCATTTTTTTCTTTGAGGCTATTTATAATAAAATTTTTTGCAATGCAAGGAAAAGTTAAAGAACTTTTTGACTTGTTTTTTTATTTTTTTTTTACAAGCAACCCGACTAAGACACGTCTATATTCATCGGATTATTCGTCAAAAATGTTCAACAGCGTGGCAACGGAGCTCTCCGGCATCAAAAAAAACGCGCCGTGGAAAGTGATTAAACTGAAAAAGTGGGATAAGAGAAAGAAAACTACTAATTCTCCTACTTTTTAATATTATTAAAAGTTGCAGAAAATGCAGCCATCCCCGCCGCGCCTGTTAAAAACATTTTCGTCGAGATAAGTTGGTCTTATAATCCTTTTTCTTTTCCCTCTTTGACTCGAGGAAGAAATTATAGAAGATGCTGAGGAGAAATTCAGCGGTGGCGGGGATGGAGGGGTTGTGGCGTTTCCAGCTGACTTTCCCACCGCTGCTTCGTTCGTGTTTTTTTTTTTTTTTATCGGCTCAGAGCCGTTGCTAAACATTTTAGATTAAGTTTCTTGCTTTTACGATAGTAGTTGCCGCCCCGTAACACTTCAACCTCGAACGTCAAATTTAAAATTTCGGGGACGGTGATCCGGGTGTTCGGAGGCTTCAAACGCCTCAAGATATCGTCACCTTCCAGGCAAAGTATCACAAGCGCCATGCGACGTTTAAACATTTCCGCCGCCATTATATTTTTTTACAGAGAAATTGTTGGTTGAATCTGTTTGGAAATTTCACTAAATTTTATCGGCAGCACAAAGAAAATTCAGTGAAATTTTCGGACAGCTTCGTTGAACAATTTCTCTGTAAAAAAATATAATGGCGGCGGAAATTTTTAAACGTCGCATGGCGCTTGTGATACTTTGCCTGGAAGGTGACGATATATCACCTATTAACAAAACAACAACCAAACTAACTTTAAGTTCTCTTATTATTAACTCATTTGCACATTATTGTGAATGATCCTCCTAAACGACGCAACGTTTGAGTCCTCAACTTATTTCCACTGACGCAGATAATTGAGGGACCTAGAGGACAAGGCTAGCGCATAAAGTGCAGTTTTTGCTACTTCAAGAAATGCGTGTTTTAAGTTTCAAAATAACACGGAGCTTTAAGGCGGAAAGATAGTTCTAACACACTTTTTGATGTATAAAAATTGAATTTAAGTCGTGAATTTTTCACAGAATTTATTTCAAAACCAATTTTTGTTGAAATCGTAAAGATCTCAGCATTTTTTTCCAAAACTGTGTTCATGCACCTTGTCCTTTAAGCTCCTCAATCCGACTCTCTTCCGCGGTGTTGGTTGGTGACCTGCTTTTACACTAGAGACAAAAAGAGATACTTCATCCCTACCTCGACAATGCCAGAAGCTTTTATCTTCGGGAATAGATAATTTACTGTTGGCCTACCTACTCGGTGGATGTTTGACAACGTGTTGAGTATTTCGTTTTGTGAAAAAGCCGGCGTTCGGTGAACTTTTCCGGTTCCATTACGTCACCCTAAGCTCATCATCCACCAGAAAGAAGTGCCGAATCCCCGATTGTAAAAGTTTCCACTCGTCGCTAAAATGTTAGTGGAGGGTCTCACTTTGTCTAAGGTTTTCTATGACTCTAAAATTCGGCTTCGGAAAAGTTCGGCTTTGGTTTATCTCATAAACGATGTAGGAAACGGCAGCGCAGCTTAAAAACTCCCGAAGCTTTCTTCCGCTGTTACTCGTTCTTTTTTCCCCGCCGCG
>NW_017547295.1:2669757-2686615 GCF_001854935.1 Bemisia tabaci
AGCCACCCCGCTCTGTTTTCTGTTGTCAAAACGTTTGCGATGTGGTTAATTTGGCCGACGCGCTGATCGTTATTAACTTCGTGTTTCCAAGCTGATAAAACATTTCTAAAGCGCGAATGGAAACAAGGAACCCGGAGAGAACGCGCCCGCCGTTCCGTCGATGGAAGCGGGCGGGTCAAAGGAGCCCGAGATGGAGAATTCTCGGCGAAAAATTGTATCGAACCGCGATTTTGAATGGCTACATCGCCGCGTTTGATTTCAATTCCGTTGAATCCGCTCAAAGGAAAGAACGAGAGCTGATAAAGGCGAATACCGGAACACCCTTTTTCTTTCATCCGTCGGCTCAGCCGCAAGTCAGAGGTTACTTTGTAAGAAAAAGTCCACTCTAAGTTTTGCCACAAGTAGATCAACCCTTTAGATGCCCAAGCCGGGTCGAAGTGGCCCGAGGCTCGCTAAAAACACGTGCTCCTCCGATTGTATGGGGCCGACACTTGCGAGCCGTAGATATATGGGTCTCATTCAGACATTGAATTGAAAAAAAAGAGAAAATAATCGAATGTCAACACAGCCGACGATAGAAGAGACATATTCGGGCCTCGTATTTTAACTTTCCTCCCAAATCTGAGCGCCACCTCATCGGCAGCATAGAGCGAGGCATGGCGAGTTCACGCCTCGCACCATCGCGCCTTCAATTTTTGCAGATGCAACACGGGCATCCATCAAGTACGAATAGTTGTATCTCTGCGCCGTTCTTTCCCTTGCCCAATTTCCATGTTGTGTTGGCTCCGTTCGTATCGATATTGTAGTGGTGATTCAAGGGCGATGCGAGCAATATAGCCGACGATAGAAGAGACGTAATCGAGCCTAGTTTTTCATCTTTAATGAGCACCACCTCATTGACAGCATAAGGCGGAGCATTGCGAACTCACGCTTCGCGCCATCGCGCCTTCAATTTCGCACATGCAACACGCGCATCCATCAAGCACGAATAGTTGTATCTCTGCGTTGTCATCGTATGGTGACTCACTCGTGTATGTATGATGAATTCTAATTTTTGCTTGTGCACCTTAAAGCTGAATCAATCAATAAGATAATTATCGGCTGTAGGAAAAAAATCTCGTTCTCTTTTGATTCGAACGTTTCTCATAAGTTTTTTGAGTGTTTGATTTTCTTCTCAATATCTCACTGATTTTAATGAATTTTTTTTTTTGTTTCAGTATGTCCAACGGGGAAATTCAAGCACGCCACAGGGGACAATCGCTGCCAGCCCTGTCCAGCCAACAGCAAAGCACCAGATTATGGCTTCGCCGAGTGCAAGTGTAATTCTGGTTATTATCGTGCCGCCAAAGACCCCAAAAGCATGGCCTGCACCCGTAAGTACAATTTATCAATACGCCTTAGCCGTTTCTTTATTCGCGTAATGGAATGGATGATGTCATCCCTTATGCTTCCTTCGCAACTATCCTCAGTAAGAAAGATTTCAGTCCAGAGACGCATAATACCCCAAGAGTGATTTGTATCGATCGTCGTCAGAAAACTTTATTTTGTGTTTTTAGCAGTGAAATCTGTCTGGTTCTCAAGAATGAGTTGCGATTCACTGGGACTTTACTTTATTTTTGTGCCATTGAATATGACGAAAAGTTGCAGTTTAATTCGACAGTTTCCAGCACCCTAAACATGCCGAATAGAATATCAAATAATTTTGTCTCGGAACTACGTCTTTTGAATTTTTAACTTAAAACCGGCATAACTTGAAACTTTGGTTTGAACTAGGTTAATTGTGGAGTCCTCCCCCCCCCCATTTTTTTTTAAACAATTACCACTGTCGTAGTTTGAATTACTCAGTTTTGAGTCTCTGTGGATTATGGTTTTCGTTCCTGTTTGTTTTCCGGTGACATTTTGATGATCTGTTCGACCCTTTTTGGTTATACCTACAGTGTTTTTTCAGTTTGGTTAGGATGCTTAGTATTCTGCCGGTAGATGTTAGAGTGCGCTGCGCTTTGCGCTATCAAGGGATGGGAATACCCTCAGCGTTGACGTGAAACTGTCAGGGATGAAGGGCGCAGGGGGTGGAGGCAGCAGCGCGCACGTCGCTGGGCGGGTCGGGGCGGGGGTTCGAGTTTTGCGTCTCGCGACTTGCTGGCTGCATTTCAAAAAAAAAGCTCGAGTTCTTTGAACTTTTTTCGCAAGTTTCAACTTTAATTTGTTAACGCGGTAGCGAGACGGGCGTTGCCGCCGGAACGCCGCGCGGGCTACCCCTCCGCGAGCGGGGGTTCGCCCGGTGGACGTGGCACCCCTGGCGAGACACTTGACCCCACTCCGCACCCCTCCGAACTTTCGGCCAAGTCGTGAAAAGAATGTAGGACACCTTTTTTTCCGCCTCCCCTCCGCTACCCCCCGCGCCCGCCCGCCCCGAACGTCGCGCCGCGTACAGACAGAATGGCGTCCGCGCAGATTCGAAACCTCGCCGTTTTTTAAGAAGCCCTTTAAGAACCCAACACACGCCATCATTATTGTGCCCCGCTCCTTCGCCTCGCTTTTGCGAATTTGATACCAATCAGTGGCGTGGCGTGCTTTGCGATGTATCGATTGATCGGCCATTTAAACCTATGGAAAAGTATCGATAAACAGGGTGTTCGCAGCGAACACCTTGATAATCGGTTATTTACCACAGCTTTAAATGGGGAAATATCGATAGATCGCAAAGCACGCCACGCCACTGATACCAATCCGGCTAATGATTTCGTCGTGTCATGTCGCCGAGTTTGATTCCGCGCCGAAAATCCGTGTCTCCTTTCTTCTTGTCCGCCCTTTTCAAAGGCTCTCGTCGTTGCTCTTCCCGCCGGTCTTTTACCTAACCAAACAGGTTGATTTTCGGTCACCTAGAGGGGATAAAAATAATAAAGGCACAAAAATGAAAGTTTACTTCCTCATACCAACAACAGGTGTCAAACTTTTGCGGAGAGCAGATGCAAAAAGCTGTTAGACGTTTTAATCCCGAAAACGTCAAAAATTTCAAAGTGAAGAGGATCGATAATTTTTTTAAAATTCAAATGTAGAATCAGGTGTTTTTGGTTGGAGAAAATCTCTCCCAAGAAGAATCTCCAAAATAGAAAATCCCGTTTTTAGATGCCCAGAACGGCATTTCCGGAAAATCTTAGAAGGAGGGGAGGGGGCAAAAGTTGTTGAGAGGAGGTAAAACTCCCTCTGGATGAGGGGGGGGCAGACTTAAGCAAATCCCGAAATTTGCGCTAGTATCAATCAAAGTGCCTCAAAAAAGGTCAAATTCTAAATGAGGAGGACCTCCCCCAGTAACGCCCCTGCTTGCGCTCCTGGAATCGTAACGGCGTAGAACTGCTCTAATAACGTCGTTAGCCATTAGAAGCCGAAAAGTACGCACATTAAATATAATTTATTTAGATGTTTATTTGTGGCCGCGCGAGTACTCTCCTCCTGGGAAGCAATAAAGGTGCCGAAAAGCGCGGAAACTGGTGCGGCGCCAACAGTTTCCAATTCTGCCATGCCAAGGAAAAACGCCGTATGAGCCATCAGGCGTTGCCAAATTGTCTTCGATAAAACACGAATTCCTGGAAAACTTATGAATATTTTTATTCCAATTTTTCAGAAAATTTTGTTAGTACTTTGATCTAAAGTTCCTGAAATTTTCAAGGGAAAATATTCATAATTTTCCTCCAAAATAGACATTTTATCAAAGGACATTTGGCAACTCTCGAATGTTCATACGGCGTTCTTCCTTAGCACGGCAGAATTGTTGCAGGAGCATCGGGATCGGGCGACGGAACAACAAAGCCATAAAAAGCGCCCGATCCGGCACTTCGCAGCCGCGGCAAATTCGAATACCATCGTAGCTCTCACCTTTCCAAAACAATATTCTCGCCCCTATTTCCTATTCCGATAACTCTCCACCCCCGCGCGGCCCTGCCGCCCCCGCGGCTTGATAATTTCCCGCACCTCTTTCTCGCTTTCTCCTCGATATCCCGCCGGAGCTTTCCCTCGCTCTTCGGAGAATTTCATCCGAGAAATATATGCGATTGGTTTCATTATTTTTTCTCCCTGCGGAAACTCCTTCGGTCCTTCGATTTATTGCTTCGATCCGTGCCCGCGAGGTTGCCTCATCTCGGCTTCTTGCCTCTTTGTAGGTGTACTATGTCACTCTTTCCAGCGGGTTGATAATTGAAATTGATAGACAAAGCGATAGATTAAGATGACATAGGGAACATGGAGCGATCGTATTGGTTGAACCAAACTATAGGGTTTCTCGCGGGCTGCCGTTAGTTTGTCTGTTACTTACCTCTTATGTCTATTGCAACCACCCTCTTGCACCAATAGGATCGCTTTATTTTCAGTTTTTCTTCTTTGTCTAGTATAGCTTTGTCTATCAATTTCAACAATCAACCCGCAGGAAGAGTTTCACGGAGCACAGAGAGAGAGAGGAAGGTAGTACTTACCATTCTTCATGTCTAAGATAATACACATCTGTGTGCAAAGAGACAGAGAGTAAGCACTAGCATCATCTCAGTCTTACAAAAAACACGGTGGATGCGTTGAATATTTACCATGTCACCTCAAAAGTTAAGAATTTACGTGTGCATCGTATGTCGTTCAAAACGTCACACAAGGCAAAAAGCACAGCATTCTTATTGTAAATAAAATCAGTGCATGCGTTGCATTTTTTATCAGCACGTTAACACGGACTGGTCTGTGGATGAAGTGGGTGTTAATAGCTGAAATTATTCGACGGTTAGGCAACCTTGCTTGCATCCATTTTTCACCACCCGGAAAACTTGAAGAGGGCGACGAAAAGACGGAACGACCTCTCGTTTGGGCGATCGTTTTCATGATTTCGTTGTTAACCCTTAAGCCGGGTCAAATTTACCCGAGGCCTGCTGAAATATGTGCCCCGCGGATTGTATGAGGTCGTTTGATGCGGGCTTTAGTTATTGTTCTACGAATTCTTCATAAGAAAAGAATCGGACATCAATTTGAAAAATAAGACAAAAATCGAGTTTCAACACAGCCAAAGGTAGGACAGACGTAATCGGGCCTCTTTTTTTAAACTTTTCTCTCGAATATGAGCGACATCTCATTGACAGCAGAGCGGAGCATTGCGAGTTCACGCCTCACGCCATCGCGCCTTCAATTTTTCAGACGCAACAAGGACATCCATCAAGCACGAATAATTGCATCTCTATTATCAACGCGCGTTGAGATTTCGAGCTTGTGCATGCCTTTCTGTTTCAACACGGAATTCTGAACCTAGCTAGTCTTCAAGGCTTCCCTTCATAGTAAAAAATGTCTCTTTTATCGCTCTTAATCGGTGTTAAATTTTTTTGGCTCGATGAAATTTAGCTCTCATTGATGATAGTCTAAGATTCAAGCAAAACTGTCTGGTAAAATTCCAACTATACAGAGAGCTCTGAACTCTCCGAATTAAGGACGACCATTAAAAGATGCGGCACGTATACGTGCCTTTGAACACACCCACTGGCTAAAAATTGATCCATCGGTTGAGAAAGGACCCCCGCATGCACAGCAAAAGTGAGTCAAGACGTTCAGAGTCGGGAAATTCCGGCAACGTCCCCGAATCCGAATCCTCCGTCCTCCTCACTTTTCGTGCCCCACCCGAAGTGCTTCGCCGTTGAATTATTGCAACTCTTACGTCACCTCACCGACATTCCCTTGAACAAAGTTACGGCTTATTGCACGGCCATCACAGACTCAGGGAAAACTCAATTTTCTTGAGCTAGACTTCCCTTCGCCGAGGCGGGGAGGGAGCGGGGGGTGGACCNCGCTTGCCTGTAACGGCCCCGCCGTTTACGTCGCGTCATAATTGCGCGTGCAACTCCATCATCCCCCCCTCCGCCGCCCGAACAGAAGCTCCCATGAGGCGAATTATACATTTATGGAAGGATGCGGTGGGAGAGGGGGGATCGGGGGGGGGGCAGGCATGCCTCCTTGCACGCTCGCCGTGAACCCGCGGAGAGAGGCCAAGCACCGTCAAATAAGCTACGTAAGGGATGATTGCGTATTGTGTTGTTTCGCTGCGCTGAAAACAAGGGGTAGTTTTGAAAAGGCTCAATGGGAAAGAGAAAACTGCATAACTGCACTCTAACAGAGGCGGAATTGCCCGTCGTGGATGCCAATGCCGCTTGCTCCGTTCCCGATCCGATGTCGTGCGCTAGGAAACCCTCCTTCCGGCTCATTGTAGCTTAACGTCATTTCCGTGGGGGCTTTTCTCCCGCGCCCAGGAAAAACCCCGTATCAACATCCCTATCTTGCCAATTTTCCCCACCTGAAGCATTAATTTTTCAAGAGTACACTGGAAAAAAAAACACATTGGATCTAGAGTCCAGACTCTTGAAAACATTGACAAGAAAAAATACTCTTGATTCAATCGGATTTTTGCTTGAATCAAAACGAAATCCGCTTAAATTAAGAGGCTTGGTTCTTGATTTAAGCTAGATTCTGATTGAATCAAGAGTACCTTTTCTTGTCGATGTTTTTAAGAGTCTGGACTCTAGATCCAATGTGTTTTTTTCCAGTGTAATATGAATATTTCCGCCCAAAATTTTCTAATACTTCAGTTTCTACGAGGAGGTACGCCCCCTGGCCGCCAAGTGGCTCAACCACAGGGGGCGCTTCGCGTTCCCTAAGACTCGTTTCGTGGGTCCCCGTGAATTAATCTAAATAGAGTGAGCCCGTCTAAGGACTACCTCCTAATGATAGCCGTAAAATACACGCAAATCGGAGCCGGTCTACCTCTAAAATGAACTGTGACAGGGGAAAAATTTGTTTACATTGTTTAAGTGGGAGAACTCACAAAATCACGCAATATAATAACGCCTGAGTCATATTTCTTAGTCTTAATACAGCTAGGGCATCGAGGGACCGCCATCTGCCAATAGCCGTCAAAACCGCGGAAACCGGCCCAGTGAAACGGTAGAACAAACGAAATGCCAGCAAATGGAAACTTACGGGATCGGAGAGCTTACAGTAATGATGATTACTAAACAAATTATCTGAAACATGTTCTGAAAAATGGTCCCAAGTTTTCGAGAAAATTCGTATTTTAGCGAAGGAAATTTGGCAACGCACGAAAGCTCGTACGGCATTTTTTCTCGATGCTGTAGTTACAGTGCAGGGTATTCCCTGCTGTTGTTTTCAGCCCCACTATTATTGATAGCACGGCAAATATACATGAAGACTCCTATTCCGATTGTGCGTATGCGTTCTATAGAGCTTTCAGGAGGAAAATATTGAGCGACATCGATAGTGGAACGCAACAACACTCTTTCTCGCCTCAATAAAGTGAAATGAAAAGTAAATCTGCAACGTTGGAAACTGAGATGCGTCTTACACCGGTTTCACCAGTAAATATAATCGACTATTTACACTTGTGTTCAAGTAACTCAGAAAATCCATCGTTCAAAAAACGCCAATAGGCATTTCAAAATTCCCGAAAAAAGGCAGAGAAAAAGGTTTAAATTTGTAGTGGAAGTCGATGAGTTTTAGATCTTACAGCCTTAATCACTCAATTTTTATTTTTCGGTTTTTTAGGGTGAGGCAGCTAGAGAAAACATAGGAAATTTAATTAAAAAATCAGTGAGTTTTTTGCGCATACCTTTCTTCAATAGCGTAAAAACATACAGCAGGGCAGGGTGGTGCTCTGTGCCTTAAAAATCTTCTAACGTAGAAAGAAATTTAGGGTTGTTGATGATCTGGAAAAGTGGAGGAGAAAATTGATATTCTCTTGAGCGGAAATTCTTAGATTTGCAGATCCTAGTATGATTTTTAGAGATTGATTGAGCTGTTCAGATATTGCAATGCTTTGAGTGTTTGCTTTTTTTTAAATAATTCACTGAGTTTGATTCCTTTTGAAGCAGAGCTAGGAAAAATCTTGCATAGTTTACTTCGTCTCTTGGCCTGCAAAAACTCTGAATATTTCCCTTTGCAGGCACGACAATCCAATTAATCCACCTTTCACTCTCCCTCTCTGTCTAAAAGACGTTTTTAATGCAGTAGCTTGTTCTTTCATCAGTTGAGCATATTTAATTAGCCAAGATAGGATGTATTGTTCTGAGCTGCGCTGCTCTCTGTGCTTTTTGATGACGGTTGTTTGCACGCTCTTTAATCCGCTCTTACATTATCAGGGCAGATTAAGGGGCATCAAAAGTTTCCTGTTTTCGGCAGTATCGTCCTCGGCTCGCGGAGTCAACTTAGCAGGGATTTCCGAGTTGTCAGAAAGCTCGAGGTGGTATTAAGGAGGGTTAAGACATCTCGAGCCAGGTTGTCGAATCGACATTCCTCAAGTTCCGAAGCATGCATGAGGCTGTTGATTGAGTCCGTTGTCATAAATGGATCGACAGTTCATGAGCAATTGCTCAGATTCGCCCGAAAATTCCAAATCCTCATGCAGTCATGCTTTTGATGATGATGATGATGATGATGATGATGATGATGATGATGATGATGATGTTGAAGAGCCGAGACATATTTTGAGCTCATACTTTCGTGTAATTTTTTCTTCCTTTCATCAGTGAAGCTCTCTTAACACTTAAAAAACTCTCCATCAAGTGTTGATTTTTTTCTTTTTCTCCCTCTCCTTCAACCAAAATTTTAGCTGTCAAAAGAAGGGGGAAAAAAGAAAAAAATTGGTCACCTCCTTCATATGAAACAGACTCTGTCTGTTGTCCCAACTTGATGTTTGAAATGTTCGCCTCATTGTTTATTGGTGAAATTGTGATTTAAAAAACGCATGGCAGCGCGCTTTTGGACTTATCATTCGTCGAAGGGTGGAAATTTGTCAACATGGGATTTACAGTTGATAATGAAGTTCGGAGTTGGCCCGGAGTCTCGTCGCGTTTTTTGTTGATATTTCGACAACTTTCTTGCGAGCTCTTCTGGAAGGGGGTCGGCTCACGAAAAAGGCGGGAGACGGGGTCCTCCCTGTGTCACGGGTGAGAATGACGTGGGGTCCACCGCGACTCCCCAGGGACTCACTTGAAGAGCTCATTAAAACTTATAATCTACCGACTCCCCCTTTCTGGTCATCCCTTTGTGTGCGCTCTGTTAGTGCTCGCAGGTTCTCTGTGTCTGGCAGCAATAAACATCCGCCCCAGTGCCACTTTTTGCAGTCCCAGAGAATACTGGAGCTATTTTTCCTCTTTCCTCTTCCTTCCCTCCTCCTCCTCCTCCTCCTCCTTCTTCCTCCTTTCCTCCTCCTCCTCCTTTCTTCCTCCTTCTCCTTCTTCTTCTGCTCTTTTTTCTTATTCCTCTTCGTGGTCCACCTCTTAAAAATACCAATTAAAATATAGATAGCAAGCAAAACAGGTTTTATTCCAGCGAGCTAATTGTTGAAATTGATAGACAAAGCTATAGACGAAGAAGACATAAGGAGTATGGAGCGATCCTTTTGCTTGAAACGGGTGGCTCTTATAGACTAAGGGCGAAAATGATGGACTAACTAAAGAGGCTCTTGTAGGTTGCCGTTTTTTAGTTTAATACCTATACCTTCTGTGTCCATTGCAACCACCCATGCCTCGACTTAAAGAATCTCTCCATAGCCCTTTTGTCATCTTTGTCTATAGCTTTGTCTACCAATTGTAACAATCAGCCCGCGCAGCTCTTCGCCAGCGAGCTGACTTCTTGCTTTAGATTTCCCCTCCTTTATTTTGTAACGCCACTTTTATGTCAATATCCAGTGCTTATATTTCTAAAAATCTGTCATAGACCGTAAATGTTCGTAAATTTTTCAAATTTATTAGCTAATGATGGGGAATGAAAGGAAACAGTAATCTAGAAAACATGAGCAACAAATGCACTGAAAAAAATCTCGGTGTATTTACTAAGAAAAGGGTAAAATTACCAAGAATTTAGGGTTCTATTTGATCCCAGTTTTTTCTTGGTAAAATTGGTAAAATCTCCATAGGTTTAAATGGCATAACAATCGATATATCGCAAAGCACGCCACGCCACTGTTCGATACAGGAAGAAGTCCTCGGAATCTTTGTACTCCTTTCATGAGCAATAACCACACAAAAGACTGATTCTGAGAACAGGCGCATATCCCATCGTCCGCTCCTCCTCCTCCTCCTCTTCCTCCTCCTCCTCTTCCTCCTCCCCCCCCCCCCCCAAAAAAAAAGAGAAGAGAAAAGATTGTCTCATTTTCCTGAAAGCAGTCCAAGGGAGACCATACATATTTCCACGCATTTATTTCGGGCAACGGCATCAGGGAGTCCCGCGATTCCGTCGAGGTAACTGGACGGAACGAGACCAGGAGTGTGTAGACGGAGAGTGCACAAAGGCAAAGTTTGTCTGGAGCTTATTACTTTCTCCCCCGCTCGCCCCCCCCCTCCGCCCCCGTTTCGACCCCCATCGCTCGTCTTCGGGAAAGCCCTCGCGCCTCAGAAGAAACATTCGTTTTGCAAAAACTAATTTCACCCGCGAGGGGCACGCAGCGTGGGGAAACTTCGGGAGCTATATATTTCCCAAGTTCCAGGAGCCGACCCAAACGAGCTTATTGCCAAACTGGAAATTGCGCATGCTGCCTCATTTCCACATCCATTCGCTGCCGCCCGCCTTTAATTGTTTCGAAGAATTTTCATCAAGTGTATACTCCACGCCAAGCCAGCTAAATGAGAGCGCGGCCGGCCAATCAGCTTCGCTCTCG
The DNA here is from genome assembly GCF_001854935.1 of Bemisia tabaci. Lineage (NCBI taxonomy): Eukaryota > Metazoa > Arthropoda > Insecta > Hemiptera > Aleyrodidae > Bemisia > Bemisia tabaci. Next base: position 2,680,448 of record NW_017547295.1, read on the forward strand.
GATGGATCAGCTCGCCTTTAAGCGGGTTTTAGGATTATGAACAAAGTTGACCGAGTTTAGCAGAAAGGAGTCTAAATCCTTGGATTTTTTCAAAATTTTTCTTTAGAAATGAAACGCCTCACATTGCATTGTTTTCCCTCAGTAGGTAGGTGCTTTTTTAAACGGCTCGATGTACTTGGTAAAAATTCCAAGAGGCCCTGTGTTTTTTTTACACTGGAAAAAAAACACATTGGATCTAGAGTCCAGACTCTTGAAAACATCGACAAGAAAAAGTACTCTTGATTCAATCAGAATCTAGCTTAGATCCAGAAGCAAGCCTCTTATTTTAAGCGGATTTCGTTTTGATTCAAGCAAAAATCCGATTGAATCAAGAGTATTTTTTCTTGTCGATGTTTTCAAGAGTCTGGACTCTAGATCCAATGCGGTTTTTTTCCAGTGTATATACATACACGTATCCTGCAGTGTTAATATTTCTCTCATGTATTAGCTGAAATATTTGCGGAATAATAACCGATGAGAAACGTTGTAAATATTCTGTTCGACTAGTAAGACATATTTGGATGCATTTTGCAATGAGAAACCACCAGCATTACGTTTGATCGTTACGGTTTTTTGGTAAAAAAAAGTTTCTCTTGAAATTGTTGAGTTCATCGTCGTCAATCAACTCACTAGAATTCAACCGCTACAATTTTACCTTAAAATGTAAAGGCTTTAAACCCCTCTATTTAAAAATTGGTTTTCCTGGTGTTTCAGAGCCACCATCAGCGCCGCAAAATTTGACCATCAATTTTGTGGATCAATCGACCGTCATTCTATCCTGGTCACCGCCCAGTTTTCAGGGCGGCCGTTCTGACACCGAATACAGTATCGTATGCGACGCTTGCGGACCATCCGTCACGTACCTACCTCACTCCGTAAGTAGCCTGTGGCCTCTATTTTCATTATTTCAACAATACCGTCAGGAATCCCGGGGTGCATTTCACTCCGGGGCCTAAATTTCAGGGCCGGATCAAGGGGGTGGCCACATGGGCCGCGGTCCATGGCGGCAATTTTTGCAATTTTTTTAAATGTAGGTATAAAAAAATATCGGATTTAGGAAAAAAAAAATACAAACGAGAAAAGGCGACAAAATCTCTCATTTCCTGAGAGTGTAGGAATTTTTAATTTTGTCATTTCTTAGTGATACAAGAGACAGCACCTTTAATTAGTCGAGTTAAAAGAGAAACCAAACACGCAATTTGGCCTGAAACGGCGCGGCGCAGAGAGCAATGATGACGAGGACTTGAGATGAAAAGGAGAAGCCATCGGCGCGGCGATCGGCATGTAACACACATCAGCGCCTACAAGAATGCATGAATACTTCACGCATTGCACCAAACACAGTGCAGTCATTGCGGTCAGCGTGAAACGCATGGCGCCTACAAGACTGCGTGAATACTTCACGCATTGCGCCCAACACGGTGCGGTCTGCGCGGCGCGGCGGCGGAAGTTAAAATCATTTTAAACACATTCATATTTGTTCTTTCATAATTTTTTCGTTCATTTCTGATGAATAGAAGGCCTTGTCCACACAAAGATAGGTTTACAAAACTTAACTTTTGCTAGTAGTGTTGACACGGATAAGAGCTACATGATGTACGTGCGTGTGTTGATGTTGCGTTTGTGGGTTGGCAGGCGCCGTTCAACGACACGAAGGTGACGATCTCGGGGCTCTCGCCGGTGACGACGTACCTGTTCCAAGTGCAGGCGTCCAACGGGGTCTCGAGCCTGAGCGGGGACAAGCACGAGTCGGTGGACATCACGGTCACGACCGAGGCGAGTGTCACTTCGGCCTCGGTCAACTCCGTCCGGGTCATCTCCGTCAAGTCCAACGAGATCACCCTCAAGTGGGACCCGCCCTTCATCACCGACGACGAGGGAGAGGGCGCCGACGCTGTCGAAAAATACGAGGTAAGCTTATCCAATTCAATACAATACTTACAAAACAATACTCGCTCTACAATATTTAATACAATACGTTTAACACAATATCTAAATATGAGGACTTATCTGTAACAATACCGGATGTGAAAAATTACCTTTTCGAAACACATTCTAAAAACTGTTTTGGCATCGAGAAAATTTTGAGAAAATACTTGAGATGTGATCTTCGAGATCTGTACATTATGCCAGAGCCAAACATATTAAATTTTTGTGTGTACAAAACAGTTTTTTAAGCGTGTTTCGAAAAGGTAATTTTTAACATCCGCCATTGTTACATATAAGGCCTCAAATAGCCAATACAATAGCCAGCCAGGTTGACATCCTGCGGGATGGTGATCGAAATTGATAGACAAAGCCGTAGACACGTAAGACGGAAGAAAAATGAGGCGGCCTTATTGGTGGAGCTGTGGAAGCGGGTGGTTGCATTGGACGAAGGAGTTAAGTCTGCCCTCAAAGCGAAAACGCCGTAACTCCACTATAGTTTTTTTTTTTTTTCAATTTTTTCCTGATAAAATATTTTATCACAGAAGAACTAACGAGCACTCATCCTTCACAATTCTTGAATACCGTTGACATACTTCTGAGAACTAAAACTAAGAAAATTGAGCAGAATGGATTTTGGTGTTTCTTGCAAGAGGACAGAATTTCGTCGTTTTCCGCACGAAAGAACGTAACTACATTTCAATGTTGCCAAATTTCCTTTCGTAAATTGCATTTCAACCAGAAATGTATTGGGCATTTCTAACTGAAAATTTCACTGATTTTTCTTCCGATTTCATGCAAAAATCAGACAAATTTGGATATAAATTGCACACTTACATTTTTGTAAAATAAATTAATTGTTGAAGTCAATTTGGCAACCTTGGATTGGAGTTACGTTCCTTCGTACGGGAGACGACGATTTGTGAAAGAAAAATATAAAATCTTGAATGGAGTTACGGCGTTTTTGCTGTGGATGGCAGAAGTAGACTAACAAACGGCAATCGACAAGAGACCCCGCAGTTAGTCGATCATGTTCACCCTCAGTCTATGAGAACCACCCGTTTCAACCAATAGGATCGCTCCATACTCCTCAAGTCTTCTTTGTCTATCGATTTGTCTATCAGTGAGGGCCTGGATAGACCCTATTGAAGAAGCACCGGCTTAGAAAAATGGGTAGGTTACATCAAAGGCCTTTAACGACTACGAACGGTAATTTGTTCCTCGTTTTTTTATTTTTTATTGTTTTTTACTTTCAATCCTCGGAACAGGTTCCGAAGTTAATTCCTCGCCTTTCTAAAGTCATACCCGAGCGGGAAAACTTTAAACCACGATCCAACGCCGCTCATCGTAATTTTTACTTCTTTTAATAAACAAAGACAAAACCGTCCGAAAAGTGGAAAAGTTGGGGAAATCCCCCGGAGAAACTTCGCTACAAATTGAACTTTCTCGCCCGCGCTTAATGGGCGAAAGATCACAAAGCTCCCCCGGCGAAGAAGGGGTGAAGAAGGCGGCGGGGGCCGCGGGGAGGTTCATCAAAGGTTATGAACGCCAATTGAACGACGGGCAATAAAAAGTTATAAGGTATTTAATTTTATAATCTGCCTTGATTACGAGTGAGTGGAGAGCGGGTCTCATGTCGGAACTTGAAATTGGATCGTAAAAAGGGGAAGAGAAAGGGGGCGTCGGGGTTTTGAAAAGCACGCCCGCAACTTTTTAGCCTTTTTACAACCTCTCCACGGTGTCGCCAGGGCTCTGCCTGTCAAACTTGTTCCTTATCGAGCCGCAATTTTAGGCTCTTGGGGGACAGGGTAATTGACGAGCAACTTCTCGACGCGATGGAAGGGAAAGCGCCCGTTGCGCATTTCAGGTATAATCTTGAGCTTATAGACCAACAAACCCTGTGGGTTATTTTCCACGCGCAAATCAACAGGGTGAGTTTCTGCGTGTTACGTCAAGATAAACAAAATACGTATGGACCAATTTATACTCACGGGTTAAATTGTTGTTGTTGTTTTTTTGTTTTTGTTTTTCACTGAACCATCGAATATTTGCCTGAAAACACAACTTTAATAAGTGTGCGTGATTTGGGCATTATGCCCGCCAAGTTTTAGGTGAAATGACGCTCCAGACAGATCCCGCTCTTTTGGGTTGGTTTTAAATGAAAATGTGTCTTCATTGTTTGGCGCGATGATGCGACGAGGGGGTGTCTCGTTTTTCTTCAGCACTACCATTCCAAGGAAAAACGCCACGTGAGCCCGCAGACGTTTCCGAATTTACCTCGATAAAAAACAGTTTTTAGGGCAATTTGCGAACATTTTCCCTCCGATTTTTCAGACGATTTTATTTGCAATTGAATAAAAAAAAAAATCTGAACATTTCTAGTTCAGATACCTCTAAATTCCCTCGAAAATGAACATTTTATCACGAAAAATCTGGCAATCTTTGAGTTTTTACACTGCGTTTTGTCTCAGCACGGCAGAATTAGCAAAGCGAGACACGCGATGAGGAGGAATCCCTGTCTCGATTTCCGCGGATCGGAAGATGATACGGCCGACCGACACTGCATATGACCTGAATAGCACACCCGAATCCGACCAAAGCGTGGCTTAATTTGCACAACTAGGGCGATCGCAGACCGGGCCGAGGAAACCGTCGCTTCCTGACAGAACAACGTATTTGCATTCCGCTCCGAACCCAATCGTCTCTAAAACTCAATGCTTTCCCCGGCTCATCTCGAAGTGCACTTACGCCCTTTTGTCAACCAAGGGACGAAATGTCGCTCGGGGATGGGGTCCGAGTCGGAGCCCGTAAAACATTTCATCGCCCCTCTGCTGTAAGCGCGTATCTAGATCACCACGTGAGCCCTGTTCTACGTATAAATCAATGCTTTCTGGGGCTCATGCGGAAATTGAGATAGGCCGTTACAGCAAAGGAACGACGATTTCACAGGTTGTGAATTTCAGGCCGACGCGAGGGACCGGCGCACAGTGAATCGAGTCAACTAGAGAGGTCGGACATTAAAGTTTTGACGAAAAATGCAAATTTTGTTGTTTATTTCGTCACATTCTAAATTTTAAGGGGTGCTGTCAGAAGTAAATTTTACGAGGAAACCAGTGGAACCACTTTTAGAACCTAGAAAGTTTGTACAAAGGGAGTTATGAGCTTTCCAAATTTTGTCAGATCTCTCCTGTCGACTCGATCCACCGTGCGGCGGCGGGGGCTGTGGTCGGGGCAAGGAAATGGTAAAGGGTGTTTAGGCTCCGTCCGAGCAGAAAATGAAATTAACCGCGGATGGCGTGCAGGAACCCAGGAACCGCCCTGCTCGGCCCTCGGCCTGCCTGGCCACCTAACGGAATGCACTCCCGCGATGCGGACTCGCTGGATGTCACCGTTGTCATACCGCCTCCTCCTCCTCCTCCTCCCCCCCCCCCCCCNGGGTCCCTTCAACTTCCCGGCTTCCCCCGCCGACCCCCCGTCTTCGACCCCGGCAAACTCGATAATTAGTCGATAATGGGTCAACAGCGAGCTTTTGCCGGAGTTGAAAGGGGAATTGCCTCCCGTGGGAATGGTTCGGAACGGGAGACGAGTTCTTGAAAAGTCGTCGAAAATCCGGAAAAGTCGCGGAATTTTCCCGCGGGAGTGAGCGGAACCCTGGGTTTCTTCCTTCAGGCTGAAACGTCGAAAAACTTATTCTGACGAAATCATGATAAGACTTGATATGAGAGAATTTTGGGACAAGATGGCGTCCGGTGAGTGGCGGTCGCGATCAGTCGTGAGGCTTGAACTGGAAAAAAAAAACACATTGGATCTAGAGTTCAGACTCTTAAAAATATCGACAAGAAAAAGTACCCTTGATTCAATCAGAATCTAGATTAAATCAAGAACCAGGCCTCTCAATTTAAGCGGATTTCGTTTTGGTTCAAGCAAGAATCCGATTGAATCAAGAGTATTTTTTCTTGTCAATGTTTTCAAGAGTCCGGACTCTAGATCCAATGTGTTTTTTTTCCAGTGTGAATGATCGATTTTCGATATTTCCCTATTAGAAGCTATGATAAAGAATCGATTATAAAGGAGTTGGTTACGAACACTCGGTTTATCGATCCTTTTCCATGGGTTCAAATGGCAAATCGATCGATGTATCGCTAAGCACGCCACGCCACTGGTCGCGTAGGCGCATGCGCACGCACGAGCACACAGCCGCGG